>CAJQZN010040515.1:0-83487 GCA_907164685.1 Colias eurytheme
ATGCAGCTTTCTAATGGTGAAAGAATTTTTGAAATCGGTCCAGTAGTTTTTGCGTGAAAACCATACATACATACATACTTACAAACTTTTCCTCTTTATAATATTAGTATAGATGAATAATACCATGGACTAATAGAATAATTAGTCTATGATAATACTCAAGCATAGAACTAAACTGATTCTTGTATTTTTACTGAATAATAATAATTGTGGTAACATGTTTTTTATTCGAAATCTCATGGTAAGGCCTGTACAAGAGGACAGAGCTAGTTCTAAAGATATTGTTTTAATAAACTCTAAAAATATGCTTAAAATTTTGTTTACTTCCTTCATACTTTGTATTTATATTTCAAAACAAAACCAAACAATTCTTCCTCGTGTACGTTAAATAAAACATGAATTTAATATTTGACTTGAATAAGAATTATACAACTTTATTAACTTTCTATCTCAGTTATAAATACTACCTACCTTTTTTATACTTAGGTCTTTGGGCGATCTCTGATTGAAAATGAAAACTAAAAAAATCTAGGGAGTCATTGAAAGGTTCTCGTCACTTACTCCCGATCTGTGAAACAAGTAATAAGTAATACTTACTCAAAAATGATGAAAGGAAAATTCTTTTTTTATAGTTCTTTTTACAAAAGGCCGTTCCTATCGTTACATTGTTCAATCTCCAGCAGACTTCTTATATTTAAAATACATTAATAACAATCAGTCATAAGTAAGTATTATCAATGATCTTTTCTACCAGGGCGACAGAAACTCCAAGGATTCCCTAAATGGGTTACGGGTTACACTTAAACTTTTCACTCCAACCTGAATCTAGTTTTCTTTGCCGGCATTCTTCAAAGCTTTATCTCGCGGTGCTTGCTTTGTTTTCGTTTTGTGAACTTTGCAAATACTTAATCCCCTTTTTGGAACACGCTTTTCGTTTTTACAATTCTAATATTTGCACTATAACACGTACGGTTAATTCTTTGAGTTAGGAATGTAGTTTTAAAAACGTTTAGACATAAGAAGAAATGTACATTCTTTGTGAATAATATTTTGATAACGGATCATTTTCATAAAAAACTTTAAACTGGCATCTCTTAGGTTATTTGTTACCGCATGCAACATTTTATAAACAATTTAAATATGTACCTACAAGTTAAATTGCCACTATGTACATAACAATGAATTAAAAAAATAGTATTTAGCTGTATTACTACTTAACTGATTGGTAGAGTTCGTTAAAAAATGGATTGTGTTATTTTCACTTTATTTATGTAACTATAGCCTTTCCTCATGACAATATTAGTACCTCTAGATTTACATACAAACGAGCATGTAATTTATTAATTAAATTGATAAAAACTTATTTACGCTACACACGTAAATCCACCATATTAACAATAATTTACAATAATCTAATGTTCTACATCACGTCATGTGTGTCCAGAAATGACCATAATTTACATAACCCGTAACTGCGGCACGGAAAATTTAATCTTTTCGCTAATTAGTACAAAGGCCCGGCTGACCTACTTATTATGCATTTTACATAAATCTAATTTTGAGCCTTTTGTTTCAGGTAATTTTGTGTGCGCGATGAAGTTGTCCAGAATACGTATTTATTTATTTATTCTTTATTGCATAAGCAGAAGTAAAGAAAAGCTAATACAATTCAAGAATATAAACAACACATAGTCATTTTATTGCTACCAAACTATTTATGCTTAGTTATATGACTAAAACGCTCTGGAATCTCACGAGGAAATTGAATTAAAATAAAATATAATTATGACGTTCTATGCGGCTACATATTATATTTAAAATAAAAATAGTCAACAAAAATCAACTTCATCATTAACTTGTTATAATGAAACCAAATTCATTATAACATTATTTCAAAAATGAATAAAAAAGTTTTTCCTATTTATTTTGGAGATATACTGCATTCAACTTTGTCGATCGAATATCACATAGTTCAGCAAAATTTACATTCTTATTTCTTGTATGCCTGAATTGCTTTCAAAAACCTCTTACATACCTTCAGGTAAACAGAACGCCAAAGTTGTGTAAGACAATGTAAATTTTTTGTAGTTGCTGTCATGAAAGCACTACCGAACTATTTTAGAAGCGATAAGAAGCTTCGTGACGTTGCGGAGACAAAGCTGTACATGCACTGGAAAATGCACATTTCGAAACCTTACAACCAAACGAGCAATTACCAACCTTAACGCAACAGCGGAGAACTCAAAATCCCAAACAGCCATCTTGTATCGATATGCTCTTAGTGGCGCTTGTAAACAAATTTATATGCACCTCGAATGTGCATAACCAAAAATGATATTTATTAGATAGGCGCAGAGCTTATTTTCCCATGTACGTGAGAGCTATTTTTCTTCTAGAGACATCTTGCAGATGCTATCAGGAACAACATGTCAACCTTACTATTAAGGTTTAAGAGAACGGTTCGTACCCAGAATGTTCGAGAAGTTCATGCATTTTAACGTAACTATTAAACGAGGTGACTAAAGCAGCCGTTATATAATGCTCTATTTGCTTCAAATTTGCAAAGATATTGTATATTATACCATGTCATAGGAGGTAGATAGTAGGGCAAACTCTTGTATTTAGAATGTTCCAGGGATAAGTATAACCTCTCAATGTATTGAATGTTCTCTTTCCATCCAGATGAGTATATTTCATCTGTAGCATTGATATTTTCCTGATTTACAGCTTATTTTCCAAACTAAGGATTAGGGCTACTTCTGCCAAATTTCCTCAAGAAAAATGAACTGCACATCACTTTTAATTATAGCTATGTATATATTATTTCTCTAATGTAATTTATGCATTCATTTCAAACATACAAAATTATTCGAAATTGTTATCATCTGTAATCCCATTAGGGATCCAATAACAATGTAACAAATTGTTATGATAACGGTAACAATAAAGCATGTAACGATAACCGTTTATATAATAACTGTTACATTTATTGTTATTACGCAATAACCTTTTCTTGGACAGCTGAGAAACGTTAGCTCGGGCTGTCGCTGCTTGTTTTATATTATCCGTTTTAACTGACTGCAGCAGAATGAGGGTTATGTTTTTTGAGTGTTTGTATGTTTCTTTTCCACAGTGAAAATGGGTTTAACTGATGAATTAAGGCTAAAGTGGGGTCAGATTCATTTTAATAGATAGAAGATGAGAAATAAATAATATGTTTAAATTGTGCCATTTTTTACCTATATATTTTAAAGGTAAATTAGCACATAATTAATGGTCAATTAGATCGTCCTACACTAGATTTAAGTGCAATTTAAAACTACTATAAACACAAATTCCGCATAAGCCAAGATATTTATCACATAAATATCTTAAATACAAATACATACACACACGTAACATAAAAACTAAATGCCAATATCAAAAGGCAACAATTCAGTGTCATACGACTCCACTTCGTACCGGTGAAAATGAAAAGAGTTGGCGACAGTTCGTCAAAGTTTGTACCAATTTTGGCACGAATTGGGTCACGTTTGTGAAAGAAAAACAATTAACTTGAATATTACTAGATGCGACTTGCGGTTTTGTAGTACATTCACATACGAATTAAATATTCTACCGTAGTAAAAAGTAGCCTATGTTACTCTCTAGTCTCTTACAACAAACACAAAAATCATATTATTATGTCAATGGCTTTTTAATGGCTTCGTTGCTACATCCATACTAATATTATAAATGCGAAAGTAACTCTGTCTGTCTGTCTGTTACTCAATCACGCCTTAACTACTGAACCAATTTGCATGAAATTTGGTATAGAGATATTTTGATACCCGAGAAAGGACATAGGATAGGTTTTTTCCCGGAAATCCTACAGGAACGGGTTTTTCTTTGAAAACGCGGGCGAAGCCGCGGGCGGAAAGCTAGTGTAAAATAAACAAATACACATTATCACGTTGGAAACATTAGTAAATAGATAGGTAAAGATTTGCATGCACTTACGAACTTCGATGTTCTCATTCTAAGGAATCTCAACAAAAACTACTATAACACAATATAATTTTATATTAAACCTTACATTTATGGTCTTTTATAAAATTAGTATGATCAAAGAATTTTAAGATTTTTTCCTTTTCCTATTTCGATGATATCGAAGGAACGTCCTATCTTTGAACAGGCTAAAATAAAACATTAAAACGGATAAGCTGGAACAAAGCCGCTAATGAGAAACGATATGAGATAACGCTAAATGGATTAAAGACTAATGGATAGTTACAAAGGCTAGACTGATAAGTAGGGTTCCTTTAAATCTAGAAAATTCTTTGTGATATAAAATTGGTCCCAAATACAATAGCATTGAATCAAAAATAAATAGTTAAAATTAACTGAAACGTCGAGTCGTAAAGTTGCTTATAAATGCCAAGGAAAACAAATGCTAAATAATCAGAATAAAGATTTTATGAAGTTAGTCATTTTTATAAGAATTTAATTACGTTTATAAAACTGCAATTTCCATAGCATTATTAACACATTATTAATGAGGATTGGCCGATGATCAAAATCAAATACGCATGTTATAATTACTATAGCATGTTCGCAAAATATTATAATAAGAAAACAATAATATTAAAGTGAAACTTTTATTACATCGTCTCAAACTTTTTGGTCTGTGTAGCGCATGTCGCGTGACGGTCGGCTGCCGAGTAGGTATACCTACTCGGCAGCCGCGATACACGCGACATGCGCTACACAAAGCAGTGTTCGGACCCGTTCGAACAGTTTCACTTTTACCGTGGTTTCATAAAACCACACAACATTTTTTTATATTAATGCGATATTATGTCGCACGTACCTACACCCTTAAATACGTATGAGAGTATGAATATAATACACAGATTTTTATAAAGAGAGTAAAGAGAATGTTATATGGAGTCCTAAAACAACAAAGTTACTATCAGCGTAGTCGAGCTGCTTAATTTATCGTGATTTTAAATTGCGATAAAAACATTGTCCCATAAATAGACCCTACGCTGTATGCGAGAGTTTAGTTCGTATAAGAATTTATTTGAACAATACAATTTTAAAATATTTAAAAATGTTATTCTAAAGTTACAAAAAAAAGTTAATCGGTTAGGTATCTATATTAAATATATAAATTTGGTTGAAAATAATGCGAGAAAAAGCTGTTGCAATTAAATTAATGTAATTTTAATTACTTACTAGTAAACCAGGATTGCAGTTTTTGTTTCTTATCAGCAGTGTATATTAAATTATTGTTTTTAATCGACCACTATAAACACTACATAATTGACATTCACATGTCAGTTTGACATTGTTCGAATTGGCGCGCGCCGCCGAATTCTTAATTTGAAAAGTTTTTTTTTTTCAGTCAGTTACAGAGCGTTGTCTGGAGTCCTTTGACATTCCGGCCAGTGTAACCGCAACATCAACAACGTGCAAATTAATTAACCGTGGTCACGCGTGGACGCAATATATCAATCAAGTGGCCGTTTCATTTGCCTGTCCGTGTGAACACCACAATTGTTCTCGTGGGGCTCTTTTGACGTTTTTACTGAGCGCCAAAATGGAGGAATTTTTTTTTTTACTGAAAATAGAAGTAATTATTTGAATGGTCAATGTTAAAATACGATTTAATGTTTCAGCTCAGATGTAAAAGATAATTTCGATTTAATAATCTTATAGTTATTGATATTTTCTTTGTTTTGAATTAATATCTTATAAATCTTTCTCATAAATTTGTCCATCTTTCATGTATGTATCGATATTTTGAAACTTTTGATAACATCGACCCATTTCCTAAGTTGTCTAGCGCCTAAACAGCACAATCTCCGTTCAAAGGAAGTGATTCTCATCTTCAAATTTTATTACATACATTTTCAAATGCGCTTTGGTTCCAGACGTACAGACAGGCGTTATTACCGGCTATTTTTACGCCCAATTTTACGGCTTACTTTGTGAAATGCAGTAGATCACAGCCCCTACCATTGTGACTCGCACGCGATCTTTATTGTGTCATAAATGTGATATTGGTGTCGTAAAGCTTATGATAATTTGAATTTCGAATTATGGAACACTGAAAACGCTGTTATCTATGCTAAGATCGTTTGACGGTTTTATGAACATCATCTTAGTTGTTTTGCATTTTGGACACGAATGTTTTGAAGTCACGATTAAGTGCAATGAAAAATGCTAGTAAGGAATATTTTCTTTTGCTACCTGTTTTTAAATATTTTATAATATTCTTATTTCTTTGCAATATCCTCAATAAATGAATAAGTTCTTCAGTTTTTCTATTTAACCGTAAAATAAATCATTTATGTGTCAGGACATGAATTTTAAAATATTTCTTACAATTCCGATATTTTTGAACATCGATATGATCATTGATATTTTCTCTACCATGGGAAAATGGCCGATGCATTATTAATCTTGTTTAATTATAATTTTTATTATTTTTAAACTCATCGCCTTCTTATAGTAAGGGTTACGCATATTTTTTTAACTGGACTTTATTTATGCACCATTTCCGCGGGGGACTTTGACAAATGTCCGCCATTTTCGTTTCCCTTTTACCTTATGTAGTTAACCTGTAAAATATTTATTGTTATTTTTATTGTGCCGCAATAATTATAAAATTATGAATGTTCATTGTTTAAATATCAGTTTTTTTTTATATTTAAACGTTATTAATGGACTTTGTGAAAGTGAATAAAAATAATTGACGAATTATCTAAACCTATGATCTATTAAAGCCGAAGAAGTTAATCAGCGAAATAAATAATATAGAATATATCGAAATAAATCATACAACTGGTGTCTTGAAGGAATTTAAGGAGCTATCAGAATTTGGGGACGCCTTAATTAAAATCTTAATTCATCTGCCTTTCATCCTTTGTTTTATTTTAAGCAGATGCCGTGTATTTTTAATTTCTATATAATTTTTTTAATTCATATTGAATGTAATTAATTGTTAATTCTTATGTAAACATATAAAAGCTGACATTTAAAAATTATTAAAAGCAATACTTATATTACAAAGCTGAAGTGTTTGTTTGTTTGTTTGAACGCGATAATCTCAGGAACTGGTCTGATTTGGATAATTCTTTCAGCGCCCATTTATCGAGGAAGGCTATATAGCCTTCCTACCTAACGTACCTACCTAACGTATATACGTTAAAACCAACAGGAGCGGAGCAATGCGATTTACATTCATGACGAAATTAAAATTTTTACTAGAATGTGTTTTGTTTTTTTTTTTCTATTAATTTCCCTCATAGATTCACAAATACAATTGAACGTACATCATCATTTCGGTAAGTAAGTAACCAATGTACCATAGCAAATAGATCTTTCTTTATTAGGTACATTTAATAAATATCTATAAACCACTAATACTCAATACAAAATACATAGTAACAAACTCATTAATATAAGCTTCTAAAAATCTATAATTACAAAACGCAATTTCCGATACAGTAGCGGAATAGCCCGGCCATTGGCCTAACATTAAAGTCAATCATTAATTTTACGCTCTTTTTACAGCTAAAACAATATATTTGGATAATGAGAAGCAACTGGCGTAAACCGTTTCCTAATACGAAGTTATTGCATATGTGTATACTTTATTAGTCTGTGAGTTTGTCTGTTTAAAATAGGTATTAAAAATATTAACATAAATCTGTAGGTTATAACTAATAATCGACTTATTACGCAACGTACTTACTTATATTATTTTTTCTAAGAATAAAAGATATTATCGCCTTTGTGACTTCAACAGAAATATTTTCTGACCAACCCATTAATATTAATTTTGTTTTGGAACGCATTTTAAAATAAAAAAGTACACAACACATAAAATTAAAACAACTTATAATATCACTTTGAACACGTAGGTACTCAATAATGCAATATATATATTATTAGCGGCCCGCCCCGGCTTCGCCCGTGGTAAATATGAAAAATAGATGTTGGCCGATTCTCAGACTTACCCGATATGTACAGAAAATTTCATGAGAATCGGTCCACCCGTTTCGGAGGAGTATGCAGACTAACATTGTGACACGAGAATTTTATATATAAGACAAGATATAGAAACATAAAATTTCATTAGTTCACCATCCACATAACACCTACGCGTGTAATTAACCACTACTTTAAAGGCGGTAAAATCTCTTTCACATTAATTCCTTATCACATTATTAAGAGGACGCTAAAAATCAAACACTCGTATCAACGATAGGACACACATAAACATATTTTAACACAGCCGTTAAATATAATCTCAGCTTTAAAACTTTTTAACGACTTAATAAATATTTGAAAAACCAAACAGAGAAAGTCTTCATTGTATTACAGATAATAAATCAATGTATTAAAAAATGGCGTCTCCCCAAAATTATTGCGTTTTAATTTAAAACAGACGGCTGTTAACCGCGCCCTAATCTAATTTGATTTTAAAGTTCGCTTGGAAATATCAAATTTGTTACAGTAAAACTCGGTAATCAAACGTAGTAAATTTTGATGAAAAATCTAATTTTGGATTAAGTTTAGAATTGAAATGTCTTTGACGAAGACGAAAAAACATAATGATATTCAAAGTTTATTTTAATTTCATTTCCTAAACATAATTTGCTATTATTCAAACTAATCTGCATTCATATAATGATGTATATTTAGGTAAATTTAAACATACAAAAAATGTAAATCTTTAACAAAAACTACACAATCTCAAATTACTGGCACAGACTACAAATTTTCCATGTTGCCATATTATCTTCCTATTTAACCCAAATTTGACACCAATTGCAACTTACATTTTAACACACGAGTTAAAACAAAAAGCCAACTAAAAACGAGTCTTTGCATACCATACGAATAAATCAACATCTCTAACCCTTTAACTATGAAATATGTTCCAATGTACGGGACAAAAAGACCCCTTGCTACCGCATCATTATCCATACTTTGTTTCATTTCCGACGTAAGCTTATTTCGTATCGTTCATTAGAAGCTGTTCATTATTTCACTTATTATGTGACACATTGTTATAAGAGAGCTTTATTTTTATAACTGTTTTTTCCGTGACGCTGTCTACTTTATGGTTGCATTTTCTACGGCAGAAAATAGAGCGTCATTCGATTTTAAAACTCATAAAGGTATCTTATTTATTCCCTTGAACAGAATTTTAAGATTCGTTGAATAAAATATTCACGACTTTTCGTCTGTTTTTTTTTAGCTGAACATCTTTATTTTAAAATCGAGATGTTACTAAAATAAAACAAAATATGATTAACAAATATTATGCCTACATTAAGAACAATATATTTATATGACAATAATAATACAAACACTACCATGAAAATTTTGGCAGCCTACGAACGTATCGCTCGAGGCATGAGGGCATAAGCACTTTAAAATTTATTGAATTTTCCTGTAGGCACTCACCCTTTACCAGCCCTTCATTTGGTTGATACCGTAGGCTGTTCTTTTTTAAACTTGTGCTAAAATTGGCGGGAAACGTGAGAAACGTCATACGTCACATGTTGAGCGCAAAAGTGTTTGATGGTAAATTTTGTTTTTAAATTTACGTAAACCAGTCTGGGTAAATAATAAATAACTTGTCTACATCCTTATTTTATCAATTAAATAATAAATTGTAGCATAAAAAAATAAACATATTATAGTCAAACTTTTTTTTCCAATGTCAATATGTATCCAACATGTAAATGATTACTGGCCAGTAACAAATGTGAATGAGAACAAAATTTCAAATTTCGAACGCCCGTTTCCCGCGTACGGTCAGCAAATAATTATGAAACAAGCGCTGACGCTCACCGACACAGGGCAAATAAAGCTTTGACTGAAACATTGTCCAGAACAATGGGCTTTGATTGCAGCGTCAGGTGTCCGCGGGATGTTAAGGCATCATTATGTCATGCTTGAACACTTGTGATAGTGATAGTGAATACTTTTTTACGTGTCACTGATAAATTTTTATACTCTTTCATAAAAACCTGTATAAAAATATTAAAAACATATATACTACTACATATTGTTACCTATTAACTAAACTCAATAAAAAACTTGGACTCTAAAATAAACACACTATGAATGAGCAATCTGAAATCAATAATGAAATACTAGAATTCTATTCCATTCAACTATGAAATCACGCCAAAACGACACTTATCACCGAGAAGATAGTACGAGAGGCGCTTGAAAAAACACATAAGTAGATAAAGACTAAAATCGCTTGCACGTGCAGTTTAAACACGTCTGGTCGACATCGTTAGGTAATCAAATTTGTTTTCAACTCACTAACGAGCGAGTGACGGTCAGCCTGAGTGAGTCGCTTACAAATAGACACACTGTAAATTGTAATATGTTGTGCCAAATGGTTCGACCACTACTGCATGAGTTTATTGAATTAGTGCACTTTATATTTGCAGTTAATTAGATGTATTTAGTACTAATAATAGTTTTAGTTGTTCATGTGTTACCAACTTAAGAAAGTACTACAAGAATTTCTATTGATTTTGGTGTTGGATGCGTTTGAATTTAGCTAAGATAAAAAGTTAAAGTATGGACTATAAATATAGAAATAAAGATAATTGGAACATGCAACATCGTTTATTAGAATCACGTTCTTTTACATATTTAAACATGCATTATTGTGTCAAATCGATATTTCAATACACACGATTGATTAATAATAAAATGTAAAACACCCCAGATTTAAAAAGCTAGAATCGTCTGACCGATTGTATAAAAATAAATTACAGGAATCATTTGTATTTCACTAGAATTGTAAATTCTTTTGTAGCTTCAGTCGCTTTCTAAAGCAACTTTTGCTATTCCTACAAGACGTTATACGAAATACAATAAAAGCAATCATACTTTTTCTTTACCTAGAATGTAGAATGAATAAGTCATTTCTAGAGATGATTACTTTTTAAAGAAATACTTACGTATTTATAGGTTGCATTCATGCTTAAAATCTATTGCAATACAATATTACTATTTAATCTTCTCTTACTGCTATTGATTTTGAGATATATTTCGCATTTGACTGAGGCATACTTCGTATATATTTTTTTTACTTAAACAATAGAGAAGAGAAAGTAAAAACTGGAAGTAGCACACATACCCACAACATACAGGATGTATTAATCTCCGCTTACAATGACCAATTAAAAAGCGGGATTTCAAAATAGGAATTTCAAAGTCAACGACAATGACATCTATTGTCGACCACAGACTCATTAGGAAAAAGGAAAACAATTAAACGGAACACGACAGAGCAAAAGTTGTGTAATTAATTTACTAACCTTTATTACGTCGCTATATGTTTCAGAATTGTTTGTGTGCAGCGAAAATTTTGCTTTCCCTTATAAGTTATAGTGCAAGAACTAGTGATTGTTTAGACTGAGAAATACGTGTTATGGCTTTTTGTCTATAATAAGGAAACTTGACTACAGACATCAAAATCATCATTGTTTTTCAATCAAATTTGGATATAAAAACTTTTTCGATAAACTTTATAAGATAATTTTCAAAACCTTTACATTGGAAGTAGTTGTAAATACTAATATACTAGCGCTCTTCTTGATTGCTGCAGCGTTTTATTCTTTTCTATGTTTTATTTAGCCATAAATATATCTACTTTAAGGAAAAATGATTTCAATTTGCTTGTTTCTTACGATGATAATAAGATACATTTTTGTCGATATTATATTTTTAAACCCAGGAAAGCACGAGCGAAGCCGACACAAGCGTCGTGTTATCTATGTGCACGTTTACACGAAAATATGCTTATTTGTAACTCTTCCAACCAGCTCCTGGACTATTTGTACACACATGCCCCGAAACACTGCAGGCGCTTCCTTTGACCATTGTGTTATAATTCAGTAAACGCTATTGTTCACATCGTCATGTAGAAAGGCATTGAATACCATTGTTTTCAGTATTTTAATTTTATTTTTTATTCTTACTACGGGGCGTTTCAAATATCATATTCTCTAGTACATTTTATTAAAAAAAAATTATAATATTAGCTATCCCAAGATGTGAATTAATGTTAACGATGCATTTGATAATTAATTTTTAAAATAGCAAGATGGAGCCGGCAATTAAAAAAAACAATTTATGAGGTACATCAAATAAGATTTCTATAGTACTTACCTAATCCATACTAATATTATAAATGCGAAAGTAACTCTGTCTGTCTGTCTGTTACTCAATCACGCCTTAACTACTGAACCAATTTGCATGAAATTTGGTATAGAGATATTTTGATACCCGAGAAAGGACATAGGCCACTTTTTATTGCGAAATATGTACAATAATATTATGTAGTAGTTAATAATATCAAATCTTTTTTATTTCTTACTTTTCCGTTTTTGAAGTCGGTTGTTTTTAACGCAGTTATTTTTATTTAATACTTTTTAGTGCATTTTTCAACACGAATTAAACGAGCCCAAACTCGATAAAGTTGAGTCAATATATTACTGAGTTCCTACGGCCACCTTCCGATTCCATCATCAAATCAGCTTCATGTCATGATAATGTTTCATCGCTATCAAATTTACATACGTATACAAAATTTCAGCTCAATCGGTTACCGGGAAGTGAATCAAAGTTACTTACGTTCTACATATCAACTTAGTCATCGAGTACAGACAAAAATGCTCATAAAAAAAAAACTACTGGGCCTATCCGAAAAAAAAAATTATGGGACCAATTCGACACCATCCCGCATCGAACAAAAAAAGAATCACGTAAATCGATTCAGAAACCTCGGAGTAATCGGTGTACATATATAAAAAAAATATATACCGGCCGAATTGATGACCGCATAAAATCGCATGGAGAGCTTAATTTTCAGTACAGGCTCTAATCGCACGGAAAGCTAAATTTTCACAAAAAAGCTCTAGTCGCACGGAAAGCTTAATATTCACTAAAAACTAATCGCATGGAGAGCTTAATTTTCATTAAAGTCTCTAATCGCACGGAGCTTAATTTTCACAAAAAGCTCTTATCGCATAGAGAGCTTAATTTTCACAAAAAGCTCATATCGCACTGAAAGCTTAATTTTCACAAAAAGCTCTAATCGCACGGAGAGCTTAATTTTCACAAAGAGCTCTAATCCCATGGAGTTTAATTTTCACAAAAAACTCTCATCGCACGGAGAGCTTGATTTTTCTCATTAAGCTCTAATCGCACGGAGAGCTTAATTTTCACAAAAAGCTCTTATCGCACGGAGAGCTTAATTTTCACAAAAAGCTCTGATCGCACGGAGAGCTTAATTTTCACAAAAAGCTCTAATCGCATGGAGAGCTTAATTTTCACAAAAAGCTCTAATCGCACGGAGAGCTTCATTTTCACAAAAAGCTCTATTCGCACGGAGAGCTTAATTTTCACAAAAGCTCTAATCGCACGGTGAGCTTAATTTTCACTAAAAGCTCTAATCGCATGGAGAGCTTAATTTTCACAAAAAGCTCTATTCGCACGGAAAGCTTAATTTTCACAAAAAAGCTCTTAATCACACGGAGAGCTTAATTTTTACAAAAAGCTCTAATCGCACGGAGAGTTTAATTTTCATAAAAGCTCTAATCGCACGGAGAGCTTAATTTTCTCAAAAAGCTCTAATCGCATGGAGAGCTTAATTTTCACAAAAAGCTCTAATCGCACGGAGGCTTAATTTTAAAAAAAGCTATAATCGCACGGAGAGCTTAATTTTCATTAAAAGCTCTAATCGAACGGAAAGCTTAATTTTCACAAAAAGCTCTAATCGCACGGAGAGCTTAATTTTCACAAAAATCTCTAATCGCACGCAGAGCTTAATTTTAATTAAAGGTTCTTATCGCACGGAGAGCTTAATTTTCACAAGAAGCTCTAATCACACGGAGAGCTTAATTTTCATAAAAAGCTCTAATCGCACGGAAAGCTTAATATTCACTAATAAAAATAACTGCGTTAAAAACAACCGACTTCAAAAACGGAAAAGTAAGAAATAAAAAAGATTTGACATTATTATTTACTACATAATATTATTTATATGTGCTATTTATTAAAAAGGTTTGATGTCGGTGCACGGGCTTAATACTAAGTGCTTAATGTTCGGCACCAACTTCAAACCTATTTAATAAATAGCACATCCATACTAATATTATAAATGCGAAAGTAACTCTGTCTGTCTGTCTGTTACTCAATCACGCCTTAACTACTGAACCAATTTGCATGAAATTTGGTATAGAGATATTTTGATACCCGAGAAAGGACATAGGCCACTTTTTATTGCGAAATATGTACCACGGGCGAAGCCGGGGCGGACCGCTAGTTACAAATAAATCATAGTAATATAATGGTCTATAGTTTATGTGCAACATATTGTAAATAAACGTTTCCATACCGACTCTATTTTAATAATAGGCATTTTATTATAGATTGAAATATACAAGCAGAATATTATTATAAGACCTTCAAATAAATCGATCAATTTAACTTATGTATTACTTAATAATTGTACATAGTGCTTTGTCGTTAATAACATACAGGCCTGTAGGTTTTATTATCTAAGTAATAACTGTGTTAATATCTTTACTACGTTAAAAATATATTTTTGTGATGGACAAACTGATTTGCGTGTAAGTTAATCTAATTGTAATAATTATAAAAATATTTCTATATTATGAATTAATAAGATTCGATTTAAATATGTATCTGTTCTATAAATTATCTGTGCTATTACTATAAGAATCTTACTTCCTACTAAAAAATATTATAAATGCGAAAGTTTGTGATGGATGTATGTGTATGTTTGTTACTCTTTTACGCAAATACTACTGAACCGATTACAATGAAATTTAGCACACATATAGAGGGTAACTTGGATTAACACTTAGAATAGGTTTTATCCCGGAAATCCCACGGGAACGGGAACTATGCGGTTTTTTCTATAATGAAAGCTTGTGTAACATAAAAATAAAAAAAACTTTGAAAACGCGGGCGAAGCCGCGGGCGGAAAGCTAGTATTATATAACTAGTAACTTGTATTACAAGTTACATAAACAAAACACTTACAAAGAATAACTTTAATTCTCCACTCAAAAAGCTTCAATCTCAATGATTTTTTATCTGTATTTATAAATTAAAAATAAGACATTGTATCGCTTTGGCGCCAAGGTGGTCCACGAAAATAGCGATCTTAAAGCAAATAACGTACATCACAGTATCCATTACTCAGATTTACGAGTACTAAACAAGGAAAAGATTATCTTTTACGTTAAAAGCAAGTTTTTACGATAAATATAACTTTGTACCAGAATAGAAAGCATTTCCTTTTTCATTCTATAGAGATGATGGTGAATATACATATTACATAGGCTACGTATTTTGTATATATTATTTTTAAATATTTTACAAAATGCTCTATCGTTGTTATAAACGTTTTATTGACAAAATTTTAGTGTAGTCACAGAATACATAATATGTAGTAGCTAAACGTTAGTGTAGTGTAACTTCTTACCTATATATAACATTTTATGCAAATCGGGTAAAGTGTTTACAATAAAACAATATAATACAATAAAGTAGATTCCATAAACTAAGACTTAGGCTGTTAAAGTACAACCGAAAGATCATAGAAACCCTTTCTTACAATTACTATAAACGATCTATAATAATTTTGTATTACTACCATGTCATGATGTCACAACGTTTATTATTTGCAATATAACCTAAGACCACGTCATTTGCATTGTTACCAACTCTACTATCTGATAAACCTGTACAAAATGATGTGCAATTCCAGCTTCCAAAACTGGAATCGTAAAACAGAATCGGTGACATGTCAATCCGGAGTTTATCTTGCCATCAATCCGTAGAGCTATCTGTTTGATTTACACAGCACAGATACATCCAGCTGACGAGTGAACTCTAATCTTTATTGGAGACAAAGTTACAAGGCAGAAAGAGCTGAAATACCAAATATGTATGTGTTGACGAATGATAATAAGTAACAAGCATTGTGATCGGTTTTATGTGATTGATTTTATTATAGCAAGGAATCCTATATGTTATATTGTGTTATCATTTAATGCAAAGTTTAGAAAATAATGATAAAATGAGCATTAAATAGCTGTATTCTAAAATGGATCTATTTCGTTAATGCCTATCAGTCTATGAGATTAACAATAGTATTTTAATAGAATATGCATATTATATTATAAAAATGTTGTGTGGTTTTATGAAACCACGGTAAAAGTGAAACTGTTCGAACGGTTCCGAACACTGCTTTGTGTAGCGCATGTCGCGTGACGGTCGGCTGCCGAGTAGGTATACCTACTCGGCAGCCGCGATACACGCGACATGCGCTACACAGACCAAAAAGTTTGAGACGATGTAATAAAAGTTTCACTTTAATAAATTGATGGATTATTAATCGTAGATATAAAACTTTGTCCTTATAACTTCCATATTTAAGTATAGCATAGGTACGAAGCTATCCAAAAAGGAAAATACTCGCGAAAAATAAACGACTCGATGATCAAGTGCACAATAAACCACAAACTTAACAGCCATAATGACATTATACGTGTAAACATCAAAGCAGTTCCATTCATATCGCATAATGAACCGTATGCTGTATATAATACCGTATATTTTACTTCCAAATGCGGCATTGAATCCAATATTCACGTAAATACAAGTCTAATTTAGCATTAGGTTTCACCGAATCTCGTTAAATTCATGCTAATTGTAGGAGGGCGAGAGACGACCCATTGACGGTGTCACCCGGTAATGGCTTTTAAGAAATGTAATAAATTATTCTGCACCCGCCACCAGGTGACGCGAGGGCTCAAATGGTAATGGTATAAAACACAAGCTGACGCGATTATAAATGCAAAATCACAGTAAAATCGCTTCAAAGCAAAAGTTATAATTGAAATAATATTTGTTGTCTTATAAGAGCCTAAACTACAGATTACTAAACAGGTATTTACTACGAAACTTTAATATTTTTATGTCTCAACTTATAAATTACTAGCGCTTTTTATAATGAGTCGCTTTAATACTTATTTATCTGTGTCTGCCAGATTCAATCATCATAGTTGTAAATTAAATAAAGTATGTGTGGAAAAAGGATTTATATTAAAACTAGCGGTCCGCCCCGGCTTTGCCCGTGGTACATATGAAAAATAGATGTTGGCCGATTCTCAGACTTACCCGATATGCACAGAAAATTTCATGAGAATCGGTCCACCCGTTTCGGAGGAGTATGCAGACTAACATTGTGACACGAGAATTTTATATATAAGATAAACAGTCTTACAGATATGCTATGGTGTCTATTTATTTAAAGTATACATTACATCGCTTATACACACAACCAGCGAAGTATCTTCGAACTTAAACTTTAGTTTACAAACTCCCAATTACCTCAGAAGTTCTACCGCATCTCAGGTACGTTCATCTCACATTCACTGTATTCCCTTTGAAATCTGCATTTTGCTATTGCAACTCGTCATGAATTACCAAGCTATTCCTTGCATCGTGGATTAAATAATCCTAGTTTTGAGGATAACGTTTACAGTGTAGTACATACAGTAGGTACAGTACTTTTATAAAAGCATACATTGACATAAATTGTCACCATAAAATATGATATGCAAATGCAAGTGCAAATTATATGAATAAGGGTAGATTATGTGGTAATAAACAGCTGTCGTTAAGAATGACAGATAATATTATAATGATTGTACAATTGAATCACAATATAACATCACATAATATATTTTTACAAATGTTTTAGGACAAATACAGTAAATATCTTAATAGCGTCATAAATTGGCGCCCTTTATTGTTTAAACATTGTAACACATTATTTTATTAATTGTAATATTTTTACATTAATAAAAAAATGTTTTCCCTTGTACCACTCATCAATGCTTGACGTGCGACGTGCTCTCTTATCGTTCCCGGAATTCGTCTTTTACAAAGTATTTTACCAAAAAAAGATATCTCGTGAGGGCGACTTTGTTTGCCTTAATCACTGAGAGCGATTTATATCTATGTGCTTAGTTATAGTTGTGCTTTTAAGGGAGTAGCTACTGAGTTTTCTTAGTTCCTTTATGTAAATATTTCTGTTGGATAGCTTTGGCAATTTCGTTGGTAGAAATATTTTGGACGCGCTTTTTTGTTATTGTGGATACAATACTTTTTGTTCAGATGAAATATTCTGCATCTGTTTAAAAAACTGATGGGATGTTTATATTTTAAAGCGTAACAGCTATTTTTCATCTAAATATTCATATTATGTGTAGATAGAATTAAGTAAAATTTTCTGACGAGGACAAAGAATCCTACAAAATTCTCTAACAAATTAGAACTATCCTACTATCCTATAACTTCGATTAGTAGGTAACAGTATTTCAAAATTACATTAACTTTATGAAACTGGGGTATGTTAAGATCCTTGAGCGCTTTCAGTTCAACATGAATGATATTAACATTTTTCACAGGCTACAAAAGTACTTTCGTTAGTCGATTATCTACACTACTGCATTAAGCATAAGCACTTACTTATCCTATATCTGTTTTGTTCCTTCACATTCAAATTAAGCTTCAATTAGTCCACCACGAACAATCGGAGGTTCTACAAAAACCTACAAACAGACTACTAAATAATGCATCAGGATCAGCTCAAAGGGTGACCTCAAAACTTGGTACATTGGGGGGGGCATCAATCCTCGTTAATAATTAAGAGTGTCAACTTACGGGTAGGGTCGAAATTGAAGTGTTTATTAGGCCTGTTACACACGGATAAATGAACACCATTAGTAATGATTTGCTAGGATTATGTGTGGCTGGAGACTTAAATGGATATGTGTGGTTATCATTTTAATATGTAAAGTTGTTATGTTACATACTATAGGGTCTTTCATTAAGCATGGGTCGATGTTTTTGGCCTGTGGTGGCTGCCTCCTGTTAGTGACATCTATCAAAAATAATATATTTTATTGTTCAGCTAATTATGCCATTTTACTTTGCTTAACTAAACGAAAAAAACACAAATGATAAAATTTTACGATTGAAATAAATTTCCAAAGTGTTAAACAGAAGGAAAACTGAGAAAATACCAAGAACATCCCGATAGTGTGATTGTATTATAAAGAACACATGATAAAGCACAAATTAATGAAACAATGACTAGACATGGCAATAACCTCTTTCTTCTTTACCTTTTGGAATATTGTCTCTTCATAAACAAACCTACCCAGAACTGACTTTACAATGACTTCTGTCTTCTACCTACTGAAACTATACTATCATTGCCTACATTGTATTAGTCATTTGCTCAATTTTGTTAGTCATACTCTAGAGAACCCACTTGATAAATAAATTGCTTCTTGCTTCTCCTAGTTATACTCGCAAGTCAACGTAAGCTGAAATCAAAGCGAAATCACATCACACGGGTCTGAATGTGAAAAATCGGCATTTAATAGGCGGCCGGCCATTTCGTAAATGGCTCGAGTGTTTCTTGTAAGGGTGATGATTTACGCGCAAACTTGCTTCTATACAACTGGGGTGCTGATGCCATTTTTCAATGAAACCCTTTCCGTAGCAAGCTCTATTAATTTTGTTGACATTCTCGTGATTGGCGGGAATAATTTGGAGAGGTTTTCCTTGAGACTAATATTTTGATAACATAATATTAATAATTGGAAGTCTTCATATAGCGTCTGCGTTTGTTGAATGTTCAATTCATTCAGAAACATTAATATTCACTTATCGAATCGATAGTATTTGGATAGTATAAATTGAAATATTATAGAGAGATACTTTATAGAAGTTTATTATTTCATCAACCAATAAGTTATATATTTACTTGCTAAATAATATGTAACATATCACTTACAGAATTATTATTACCTACTTACAGAGTTCATTATTTTCTATTGTTTTTAAAAAATTTCCAGTTACAATTAATTTTCTGTTCAAAGATACCACGAGCTACCACAGAATAACCTAACAACATGTCAGAGAACACAACAACGCACAGATTACAAAAATCACCATTGAAACGGATTCTCATTACCGACTGCGGCATAAACAGGTCGCTAGAATCCAGAGCGATGCCAAGCAACCTGCGACGTCTCCGGGAACTGACATACAGGAAGCAGAGGGCACCATAATAACGTCACAAGTTATAGGAGGTAGCGGAAAAGCCGAAATAATCATTTTCTGGCTAAACATTGCAAGTGGGACTATTTTAGTATGGATTGGTATCTACTCTATACTATTTTTTAAATTTATTTAACACTATAAAGTAAATTAATATACAATGAAGGAAAAATAAAAAGCAGATACGTACATTATAATTACTTAAATGGATCGTGTATAGAATTATTATTGAGATAACAATTACACCAGGACTACGCTAGAAAAATGACTTCAAAAACATACTGCACAATAGTGTACTACGAAAACAGAAATAAGTAAAATAAGACAACCCACTGCGCGTTAAATGTAATTTTATTCATGGTTATAACTTATTTTAAACTTGGCCTCTTGCTTGTCCTCTGTGAACAGTCTCCTTTAACGTTCTAACGTTGCTTTGCTGAAATATTCGTTTCCAATGCTCCATTCTTTATTCCTTCTACTAGACAACCCAAATCCCGCCATCAGCGCGTACCTTAAAACAAAAAGAGTTGAAGTATTACGTGCGCCGCCATTTTAAGATTACCTCGCTGCAACTTAATTTATCGCCGACGAAAGTGTTTGAATTGTTAATGTTTTACCGTAGACTAGGACTTTTTTATTAACACTTGGCTAGAGTCCCACAATTGAAATGTTGGAATGTTTTTCTTGAATCGCTTTTTGAGAGCGTATTTATTCAGGTAAATCGTAGTTTTCCTGATTTATTGTGAGATTCTGGTAGCATTTGAAAAACAAATAGGAATAAAATGTAACAACATGTTTTGTTTTTTTTTATTCTTTAAAACAACATTTACTTACTGTTTTTCTCATAAGTGTAAAATACTACAAAGCAATAGCCCATCTTTCTTATTTTGAAGCTTAGTGATAATATGATATAAGGAACACTTCTTAATAAAAAGACCGCCTTATTATTCGGAATATGCTCTACACTATTTTATTTCTTGAAGTACCTATATAAAATAATTGATTGATCGATGAAATGACGAATCACCTGAAAAACATCACGGTCGTTGATATAAGCAAAATCCAATGTTAAATATAGAATCCAAAGATTACGTACAAGCTATGTTATATAGGATAAGCACAAACTAACAAGCCTTCTTTATCGCATTACAGGAGATTATCTCTTATTCGTTTCTAATAAAAGACATTTTCCTAAAACATATTTGTGTTTGAAATGCTGGAAAAGTATTTTTAGGAACCTCATTTTGAAATTATGCGGGTTAGAAAAGAAAGGTTAGAAAACCCTTTAAAATTTTCTCATTTATAAAGGCATTTTAATGCTATAAAACCAAATATCAAAATACGGGCTACAATTATGTTTCAAACCAGTATTAAATCCAGTATGGAAAAGTGACAGCGCTAGACGACCTACATAGCGCTGTCATTTTTCCACACTGGAAGTAATACTGCTTTAGACATCATCGGGGGCAGGTGACACGTGTTCCGATCCCTTAGAAAAAGTTTAATATTATAAATGGACGCAACAATCAAATTATTCCGGAGTACCCGGGGGAAGTTCATGTCAATCATGTACCATTTTCTTTAACTTAGGGGTAATCCACTCTCACTAAATTATTTACCAAACTACCGTCAAAGTTTTGGGAGAAAGGCCGGATCACTTTTGGCGGAGTTTTTAATTGGTTCCTTCTCTGTTTTCATGTATTTTTTAGTATATAAATATTAAATACGGCTTGCTACATCAATTGGATAAAAAAATTTTAGATAAAAGCAAAAAAAAATGGTCGTTGATTATTTTTATTTATTTGTTCCTATTCCACAATTCGTAAGCAGCATTTAACAACCCGCACTTGCTTTAATACAACGCTCTGTGCCGATAAAATACGTATACGGTAATGAATTACAGTTTTAATAGCAGATGTTTCTAGATAAAAATATGTTCAAACCCAAAGAGGTTATTTTTTATATAAAATATTTCTTGCAATACCATTAAAAATCTCCCAGGTGAGCAAAACGCGTGGTCTACGTTCAATTAACTTCTCTTTGAAGTTAATCATCGAATGAAAAATCCGAATCTCTATATTTATTAGAAAGCGAAGCCTCGGGGAGTTTGCAAATTAGTTTCTGAACTTGTTATATTAAGGTTTTATCATTCCATTTTTACAAAAATACTTACTTCCAAGCACTTGTCTTTTTAAAAATTAGGTAAGTTTTATGTAGAGATCCTAACTACAGTACCTATTATTTAGATATCAAATAAACTTTTTTTTATGTAAAGAACTTACGAAATAGATAAAAATGAAATCAGCCGTCTATTTCAATTACTTGAACTTGAACTTGAAAACACGATTTATAACAATTACTGCTTTATTTATACCAAATGATAAAGAGGAATTTCAAGACGCTAAAAACATCGTATAAGTTCTCTTTATACTATGATAAAACCTAATAAATAAGTTCATAATATAAACAACTAGCTTTTCGCCCGCGGCTTCGCCCGCTTTGTCTTAAACCTAATAAATTATATACTTAAACCTTCCTCTTGAATCATTCTATCTATTACAAAAAACCGCATCAAAATCCGTTGCGTAGTTTTAAAGATTTAAGCATACATAGGGACAGAAAAAGCGACTTTGTTTTATACTATGTAGTGACTACAAATATATTTAAATCAAACATCACACATTTAAAACGAATTCCAGCAATCACCGATTTCCAATAACCAACATACGGAATCACAATATGATGAGTTTTGTCGAGTGTTATCGAGAAGCCGTCCTATCTTGACTGTCACCCCCTAATTATTGCCTATCGGGTTTTGTAATGAGAAATTTATACATATTGCTGGCTAAAATAAACATTATATTTTGTTTTTTTTTAGGTTATAAAATTTGGATGTTTATTTATATGTAGGATCTTCTTCACAATCTTAAAATCACGTAATATTTTTCCACATTTTTTTTATAATCATACAGTTACGGTTAAGGATATCAGACATTTCCTAAAGTAAATTAATTAAAGCATGAACCAATGTCACACGATTATACAAAATCATCAGTTATACATTTTCATTAATTACTTTTCTGTTTAATAGTTTTGAAGAAGAACACCTTAAGTTAACTAACACGTAAAATTAATAGCTGTATTTCCTTATAGTTATGGGACTTATGGCACGGATACAATACTCAGTACTCACACACGCACAGTATGTTTAATGATTGTGAAACAATTAAACCAATCCATTTAGTACTGTTATTAATTAATTATTATGAACAAAATAATCGAGGAACTTCCTGTCCGTGTGTCCCGAAGAAATCTAAATGTAATTGGAGCGATTCCCGAATGCGGGCCCGATCGCCTGTTGATATCGTCTATCTATTAAAAGGTCATTTTTACCCTTGATTGATGAACTGTCACGCAATACATGGATAAAGCCATTGATTAATTATTTATGGGCCCTCTTCACAATGGGCAGCGTTGGCCCAACAAATGATTGTCGATGATTGCCGCCATTACAGCGATTTGGAATAAACATCTACACGGCCAATCATAGTAATTTAGGCCCTGTACTATCGTGAGTCGTGACTGCCTCTACTCGCCCAAAGCTGCCCATTGTGAAGAGGGTCAATTAGACTTTATTCAAGTGTCAATTAAGTGTCGATTGTTTTTAAATGGGTGATAGTGTTTTTATCGTAAAGATAAAATTTAGACGTTTCCTTATTGTTTTGATAAAGTAATTAAGTTTATCATTCTATTTAATAATAATATGATGGTATTATTTGGTATGCTCATAGCTGTGCTGACCGTATTTATTAAACACTAAAGCACACAGAAAAAAAAATTGAAAATTTTAAAAAGTAAAGTCAAAGGAATTGAGCTCTTCCTTTATTGGAACGTCTTTAGAAAACAAATATTTTTTTACTTTGATAGATTTTGGACGCATAATACAAAACTCAGGATTTCTACCACAATATAATAAAACCAAAACACCACAAAACATCGAATTAGGTGTTTTATAACCACGCTAAAACACAATTAAACTAGTTAAGTGTGTCCACTGAATTAATAGGGGAAGTTAAACGAAGAATAATTTTACGACTGACCAACTTCCTAAAGTCCTCCTGAATTAATATAATTGTTGAGATAAAATTAATTTACATACACTTTGAGATTGGATAGAAGTTCCAAGGATAACTGATAAGGAATAAAAAGCAATAATATAATTCGCAATTGTAGGAAATAGCAATGGTTTGCCATGTTTGCTATTTAAAGTGAGATTTGTTTTTAATATCAATAGAGACCATTTTTGCTTGAGGGTTATATTGCGAAGATATTGTTAAAGTTATCGCAAACAATATAATTATTACATGTAATTTGAACTTGAATAATAAAACAGTCAATTAAAGTCAACAAAACCCAGTCTAATATGAAAACTTTCCTCTATATTGTTTGTATCATTAAAACACATTTCATTATTTAAACATATCTTCTATATAATAAAATTGAATCGCCAAATATGTTGGTAAGCAAAACTCGACAACGGCTGGAACCGATTTCGTTAATATTATTTTTTTATAATATCCCTTGAAGTATGAAGATGGTTTTTACCGAGAGAAAACGTAAATATGTTACACGGACGCGGCCGGGGCGGATTGGTAATAAATTACAATATAAATTGATTGTTGATGATGATGAAATTCATGAACCTTTCAACATTAAGCTCTACGTTACAAGAGATAATGTATGTACTAATAATATTCACAACCCTCTAATATTAATATTATCATAATATTTGTAAGTCACAAAATTCTTTATCATAACCGCTAAGATGGCTCAAAGCTCGTAAATTGTTTGATAACAGCGCCATGTTTACATTTGCGCCATTTTAAAGCTTAACGGCGGTGTGAAATTTATGATTTAATAATGTTACCATCGTAATGTCGGTTAATCTATGCCAAATAATTGAAATTTTTTGGTCAATGTGTTTTTTTGAGCTGGCAATATAGTTGTAGTTGTAAATGGTAATATTTTAGAAACTTCTTTTATGGTTATCAAAATGTGTGTTGCCGTTACGGAGACATCTAGTTGGATCAAAAAAAAAATACCTAGCTTATGATAATTTAAAGGTTGATTTTTGAGGTTTTAAACAGTTATAGGTATACTTGACTAAACATATGATTTTTTTTATTTATAAACACATTATAATTTAATACCGTTTATACTATTACCGTAAGTAAAAAGGCAGGCGTGTTAGCTACCAATATATTCACAAATACAAGAAATGAGCATGTTTATCTTAATCTTAATCCTGCTTTCGCAACTCGCAATGTATTTGATGGCTGGTTTTATGTAGATGTAAACATAATTATCTTTGTTGTTGTTAGTAATCAGGCCGATATTGCTGACTCCGATTGGAAATAGATATTGCGCAAAACTGGGTTTATTTTACATTTACTGTACATTGAATGCTTTTGAGCTTTATTTGAGGTAATTTTCGTTTGACTGTAGTAATAATTAATGTTTTGACGGTTTTAATAAGGTGTACCTATTGTGTAAATGATGCGATGGTTTAAATGTTTCATAGTGACTTTTTGCCTAATTGTCGTAATGTTTTGATATGATATAAAAATTTAAAAAATGTTATTAGTTACAAAATAAAAAATGAGATTACCAGATTAACATACAAAACACATCCTTAATAAAGTAGTTTAATATTACTTCCCTGTTTGTCTGTAATCAATATTATTTACTAAAAATAAGATACCATTACAAGTCATTGAAAAATCCATTGCCATAAAGTTTACCCTTGAACATAACACTAATAGTGCTTTTAAAAAGGACGATAAAGCATTATAAGTAAATATAAATAGTCGTAAAACTAAATATAGGCATACTTATAGCGGGGTGGCGCTCCACTGTGACCGTCTCGACTCACTGCTTTTAAATGTCATAGATTGAACTTTTATACTAATTTTGGACGTGTAAAAATAACTTTTATAGCATACAAGCTTCAATGAATTTTTGTTTATACGAAGTTCATGTAAGTAATGGGAGCAAGAAAAAAGCTTTGGATTTCCAGAACCTAATAATACTTTAGGTTATAAGAAATTGAGTGAAGGCCAATGACTTGCGACTATACTTAACACTACACTTATCATTTAAAAAGTTAAAACAAACTGGATGTCATGTAATAATATTATCTCCGAATGGTATAAAATCAAAATAAAAATTAAATAAATCGCTTGTAAGAATATTCATATTAACACATAAATTTTAAAACATTCCTGTTGTATTCGTAACCTCAGAAATAATTTGGAATATCGATCATTACTTCTACGGTCTACCGTTTCAATGTCAAGAAGCTTTATTTCCATCTACCTATTATTCTAAATACCGAATATTCTCGAACAAATTCTCACCAAATATGAACATTTAGATCAAGGCATCCTTTCAACGGTCAATTAAAAACCCATACAATACGTTCACAATAAAGGCACTGAAGTAGAAATTGGTGAAAATACTGCCTCAGGAAATTGAACTTTATACCCTGGGAATACGGGTGAAAGTGGTAAGTTCTTTATTAAAATATGATTGTGGAATCGTCCCTGTTATTATACTGTTTAATCAGTTGTGTAAGGTATTATTTTAATGGACCCTGATACGTCCGGTGGAGAGTGAAATTTAATATCGATATGAGGTTTCCTTGATCTAATGGGTTTAATGAAAACTTAAATTTAACTATCAACTGTCAACAGATGCCAGGAAATGAAAAAAATTTTGAATATTCATCAAAAATGTTCCTACCTATTAAATAAGGGCATTAAAAACTTCGCCTGTAATGTAAATGAAACCATACAATAAAAAATAGGAAGAGCAAAATAGAAAAGGCTCCTAACAACAAAATATATCCATATAATCATTACTTTTATTCTGTTTTTTTATAGTAAAATGAGAATATTCGTCATTCCTGTAAATTGATCAGGTCAAAGCAATAGATGAAGAATCTGATATCAAAACGCCTCAATACATTTAAAGCCTTTAGTATCATAGACCTTTACAAATTTTCTCTTGTTCTTGTAAGTCTTGTAACCATTGTTTCTTAAACGTTAAACAAAGTGGAGGTAGTTTTCAGAGAATTTAAGAGCATCTAATCAAGATATAGCTTTAGATAAACAGTACAAATCACGGCTTGGAAAAACGCCTTCACATAGCTCCTTTCGGATGCAAATAGCTGTATTAAATTTGCAATTTAGACCTTAATAGTACCACTGGGAGTCGTGTTTAGAGGAACAAGCGGTAGCGAGTAGCGTTTAGCGATTTATTTCGTGTGATAGATGCCTTTGTACTTACCACTTGCATAGGATATGGCATTATTTACAATTTGCACGGTTATATTTACTAGAAAATTTAGTTTATAAAAAAAAGAAAGATGCTCGTGTTACATACACGAGCATCTTTCTTTAAGTAAGTAAGTAAGTAAGTATTATCTTTTAAACAGTATTTGTGACATAATTTTCAAAAACTTTATTCTATACGTTTTAGTACACTGTTCACTGCAATTGAAACTAGATTTTGAATAAATTGTTTTGTTTGAATTGAAACATTTTATTAATAAACTATTCAAATATGTCAGCACATGTTTATTAATTTATTCAAATATTATTCATGTATTTTAGTTATGTATTCATTTCATTTACTACATCAAACAGTTTATGCCTTGTACCACAAAGGAATGCTGGCAAGCGTCAGGCCTGAAGATCCTTCAGACAATGAACTCCTCCTATTGTAATGCTCAAATAGGTTCTGCCTGTTTATATACATGGTTCTATTAAACAAATTTGTTTACTATATCTTATCGTGGAATATATTTTATGGCTTGAAAACTACTTGGATATGCATATTTTGGCTGTTTATGCGATATGTTTGGTTGATAAAACAAGAGCCTTTCGAAATAATGGTAGCCATATATTATTTTTTAATGGTGCCAGTATGAAAACTCAATTATACTAAACAATAGAGAAATTCTTGAACATGGAGATTTTCATACAACTGTTTTCAAGGTATGTCAAGAAGCGCTTTATAAATAAGTAAAAATTGATGTACCTACATGATAAATATCTAATGAAATTAAATAATATTTAGTACTAGCTGTGCCGCGCGGTTTCACCCGCGTGGCTCCGCTCCTCTTGGTCTTAGCGTGATGATATAATAACCTTTAACCTTCCTCGAGAAATGGGCTATCTTATACCGAAAGAACTTTTCAAATCGGACCAGTAGCTCCCGAGATTAGCGCGTTCAATGAAACAAACAAACTCTTCAGCTTCAGCTTATAATATTAGTATAGAATACATGGATATCGATGACTAGTATGAAAATGAGCTTTGCAATTCAACGTTTCGTTTTGTATTCGCTGTAAAACATTAGAAATTGTACCTCTTCTCTTTTAAGGAATAATATACCTAATTTTTCCCCTTTGACAGTGTTATTCTCATGATTTATCTATTGCTGCATAGAAAATAAGAGCCATTTTTTCCAATCTTCGTGTTTAGCAAGTAGACAGCAAATCAGGAATGCACCGTCAACGTGTTTTTTATATCATTTTCAATTGTCAAATCATTTTCTTGTTTTCTATAATTGTTTGTTGGTTTTGTGTTCTTTGTTTCTTTGTTCGCGACTATTTTGTCTAATCTTCCTACTTTAATACTACATACCACACGGTTTACTCCCCTCCTTAGTTAAACTGAGCATGACAAAGTTTCTTAGTGAACCAAGATAAGACGCTATTCCTAGAATCGTCGATTAGCCCAAACACTTACCCAAACTAAAGTAGATCGAGCAATAATTCGACACTTTTACTTATTTCCTAAAATAATTCATTGGGGTGGAAGAAAAGTATCGGGATAATCTAGCTAAGATAATATCCACTCAAGTGTACCGATGTCTTCGCTTAGGGCTGCGAGCGACGCCGCGGGGCGCGCTAACTGACGGGGGCTTAGTAGGGATCTCTTAATTTATGGCCTAGCTATAAATATGGGACAAGTGATGAAAGACAGAGATTTTGAAGATGCTATATGGTCGAATGAGTTAAAATCTTAATCTGAGAAAGTACTCCTTAATTTAAGTTTAAAAATGCTCAATATAATCTACATTCATTGTTTCCAAACGTATTCGTAGACAATTTTTGTAGTTTATTTTCATTAGATATACAAAACCACTGAATTACGTCACTCATCTATCCATTTTCACACAGTAAAACATTATTTTTTCCAAAGTCCAGAGTCCAAAAACGCTGTCGCGTAATCAACCGCTTCCGCTTACACCTTGGATCCAAAACAAATGTTATCTACAGACTCATAGCGAGTGAAATAATCTGATTTGTCCATTTGCCGGTCACAGACATAACAAACGGCCGGTGCTTCGATTAACAGAATTGCTTTTTGTACTTTTATACCGATTATTGTTCTTAATACGTGAAAAATTAGATCTATACGGTGAAGACATTTATCTTAATATATTGAGTGTGTTTTCTT
Organism: Colias eurytheme; assembly: GCA_907164685.1. Lineage (NCBI taxonomy): Eukaryota > Metazoa > Arthropoda > Insecta > Lepidoptera > Pieridae > Colias > Colias eurytheme. The sequence goes on from CAJQZN010040515.1 coordinate 29,730, forward strand.
TGTGTACAATTTCGCGGAAAGCTTTAAGTTCAAAGGTTATGAATGAGAGTAAAAGCTTAGAATAAATCTCATTGCAGAGAAGTTACAATACGTTATTTACTTGTTATATTTAGATAAAGTTCCCTCTTACTTTTCTCATAATTTTTATTATCTAATCTAGCAAAGCTTTTAAATATACAATGAGTTTTATTACTGGGTAAATATTTAATATTTTTCCAGCTAGTAAATTAAAGTGGACGAACCGCTAAAATCAAAGTCAAGTACATTGACACTATCTAAAAACAAAGTCAAATTTTCATTCTAAAATAAAAAAGCCGTACTACAAGATAGCGAACCATAAAACACACGATCAATACGCAATCACCAATCAAGTGAAAATATTGCGTATTAACGTGAAATTGCCAAAAATTGGAAACTACACAAATGTAACTAATGGTCGGACGACAAAAAACATGGTGGGTAATTTGCCGCGTATTTATGGGAGTTGCATTTATCGCGTCATCCACCGATGTGGCACTGCCATTTGGTCATCATTATGCAATAATCAATCATTTAATAGAGCCTATGATAAAATAATATAACATTTATTAAAATGATATACATGGTAATAAATAACCATTACTATTGCCTCCTGCTTTTTTGGTTAACCAAAGATTATAATACCTACCTTTTTTTTATAGTGGGGAAATCTTCCAAAGATACCCACGGCCCCCGGGGAAGGAGCCGTGGGTTATGTCGGATTCATACCGACTAAAACCCCACTGTGTTCCATCGAGCCGCTTTAATGATGGGGCCGCGGGTATTTGTTAGAATTCTTCCGCGACATTATAATACCTACCTACGAATCTAAGCTCCACGTATTAATATGCGTTAGTCAGCATTGTGAGGAATCTACTACATATTATCATTATTGTCAAGATGAGCTTTATCAAATAAAAATAGTATTTTTACATAACTAAGTCTATTTGAAAATCTTCAACATTATGTGGTTAATGCTGTTACATATCACATTAATTATATCCAATATATTTTTTATATCTTCTAATAATCATAGAATTTAGTCACAATTGGTCCTTAAGCTTTTGCAGTTTTGTAATATTACCAAACTATACTTTAAATTAATTGTGCATATCACAAATAAAGTCTAGTTCACTTCTGCATAAAGAGGACCATTTGTAAAACGCGCAGGATTATCGGGAAACCTCCGGCAAAAACAGTTGGGACATAAATTTGGACCAATGATTCATGATTGTAGAAAGTTTTTGCTCCGTCGGTTTAATTGTGAAGTTTTATAGTAACGTTTACATTTTTATATTTGAGATAATGTATGAATAGTTACGTTATTCAATAGGTTTAAATATGTACATTGTTGATTTTTTTATTTTTCTGAAATTTTTGCAGATAATTATTTGGACAGGGGGAGCCATAGTAGCTTTTCCTAGAATTAATAAAAAAAGAGGGGTTGCACTCCGGGAGTGCCGGCAGAAGTGAAAACTTGATTATTAACGTTGAGCAATGAGCATGTTTGATATCCATCCGTCTTACGCTTTTTCGGTCACGTGTCCTGACGCGAGTTTAAGATTTTATACCCATTACAGAAAAAGTGCTCAACGCCGCTAAAGAAATTATCACTTCAAAAAATGAACAAAACATATTCTTTTGCTACGTAAGAAAGTAGAAGCATGCAGGATTTGAGTCCGATTTCTATAAAAATATCAATAGGCTTTATGATATCCAACTGTATAAATGCGAAAGTTTGTAAGGATGGAGGGGTTGATGATTGTTACTTCACGCAAATACTACAAAACCGATTACAATGAAATTTGGTACGTAGGTAGCTGAAGACCCAGAATAAGAGATAGGTTACTTTTTATCCCCAAAATCCCACAGGAACAGGAACTATGCGGGTTTTTCTTCACGCGGACGAAGCCGCGGGCGGAAATCCAGTGAATTATAAATACATAAATACAACAGTTATGAAACATTAAAAATTGTATATTCACCTCACAGAAATTTTAACGTAAATTGAATTTTCCACGTTTTCATTAGTGTAACAAAGTTAGTAGTTAACCGCGGTAAATGAGATAAAAAGAAATTTTCGCCCACTAACTCGGAACTCCTAACGAATATTTAACTTTCCGCTAATTTCATAGACGCGTAATTAAGTGCTTCGAATAAAATCCTTTTAATCTTGTTTTATTTGTAAGTAATAAGAAGTTTGTATCGGTGGCTTTATGTTGATACTAAGTTTGTTGTAAACTAGGCGGAAAGTGGACATTGGAATGATTAGGTATACTACGCATGCTTTCCTAATTTTACATTACGCTCCACCGTCAACCTTGCAGACCTGAAATAAAACATATTATAGGTACCTTTTTTTTTTGGTAACCGGGAGGAAATCTTCAAAAGATACTCTCTTTTGGGGGAAAAAGAGAGCATGTGGGATTCTTACCCACTAAAACCTCCTCGACGGCCAAACCCACAGCATGGTAGCGGGGACTCCGGGATCTCTTGTAGAACGCACCAGAGGTACCTAGTAAAAATACTGTAGATTAAAATATACGAAAGACTAGCTGCGCTTCGCAGTTACATTCGCTTGGCTCCGCTTCTGTTTGTCTTAGCGTAATGATATATATTATATAGCCCAGCCTTCCTCGATAAATGGGCTATCTAACACCGAAAGAATTTCTCAAATCGGACCAGTAGATCCTGAGATTAGTGCGTTCAAACAAACCAAACAACCTCTTCAGCTTTACATATAATTAGCGTTTAGCTACTATTATGTATTCTGTGATATAATATTAAAAATATTTATTAGCAGCTTCTATTGTATTAAAAAGCAACATCAACAATTACCATTTCACGAAGTAGGTATCACATATAGTTATATGCAAAATTCACAAACTATGAATAAAAAACATAGCAACATCATGTCGAAGTCCGGTGTTATCGTTTTGACGAATGTCTACAAAATAAAAGCGGTCATGTCCTGGTGCAGAGTTAATCGACGCCATTTTTAACGGGTTCAGTTTCCGCAAAATAGAGGATTGTAACTCTTCTGTGTTGCTGAAATAATTATGGAATAGAATGTAAATTGTGTGTTGATAGGTAAAAAAAGCACGCACAAATTTAGAAAGTATGTTGGTAATCAAAGAATTTAAGAAACAGTAAAAGTGTTTTAAAACTTAAGCTTAAGCTTATTATTAAAAACAAAACCTACCTGTAAAATCTTTCCTTTGGAAATGGTTTTTAGCGAGGGATAGAATCCTTATTAATGAATATTTATCAGCCTAGATATTATTACATACACATACACAAACCTTCTTAACAATTATTATTATAATATTTTTGAAATAGACCACTATTTGAGGTTTTAGTTCGTACTTAATTATCTCAAGAAAATGCATTTAACTCGTCAGATTTTAACGATCTTCAAACATACGTTCTTCTTGTAAAAACTTACACATAGTAATATACTAATAAAGTATGTACCTACTACATATAAAGTTAACTAATGACAATAACAATAAAAACTTGCCCTGCATTAACACAACTTGGACAATAGTTGTGACATTCTGACATCCAGCATAAAGGCAATTTCTATCGAGTGCCAAAAACGTGCTTACAAGGAGGCAATTTCGCATTACCCTCGCTTCACTTGCTACCCTCCTGGCTTGTGACGTGAAGCTTTCTTTCTGGAACTTTCACTCGCATTGGGAAATGTTTTAAAATGGGTTTTAAGAGATGAGAATATGAGGTATTTATGAGCATAATGTCAAATGCATAGCTATGAATATCAAATTTATATTTTGAAACAACAGTTGTTTGTAAGTTTTTGGAGATTTCCCACAATGTATTGTGAAAATACACATATTATAGTCCTTATCATATTACGATTTAAAATTTCCAAGTGTATGTTTCATCGCAATATGTTTATAGAAACAAAATAAATAGAGTCATTGGAGCAAAAAGGTCTAATTATTACAATTTACAATTGTAATTATGGCTTTGCTCCACCATGGATGATTAAGAAAATGTATATGTGATTATCGAGTGAATTTTCATACTTATTTATGTGTTTCTCTTTTTGTTTCAGGTACTTCATCTCCAATGGAAGAAAGAATATATTAAAAAATACCTTGTTTTTATTTATGGATTAAAAATTGTTCTATTTTAATCAGAAGAGGACCTTAGAAATTAAGTTAATTTAAACGTTTCTGTTGTCGTAATATAGTAAATACTCTTCGACATATAATATTATAATTCTAATGGATTGGAAGAAAAAATTAAATAAATAGAGGGTGAAACAGTCGAGTTCAACTCATCTGTCTTTATTTCTAAACATTTGGAAATGTGTGACGGTGCAAATTGATTGATAACTTCCAAACAGTGGAACACAGATTTGGGAGAGCTATCGATTATAAAATCCATCTTGGTAGGATTTTGAAGTGTTACCTAAAGTTACGCATTTATTAACCTAAGATAATATAGGGTAGGAGACTTTGCGCTTATAAAAAGGCACATATTATACAAATACATAGACTTTAAAGTTGTCGAATATTTAAGATTTAATACTAAAAAAAATCAATTGATTTATTACGTAGAAAGTAAGCAAGAATTTTATTGGCAGAAGTATAAAATGCGTTTATTACTTACGTATGTACCTTATTACATATTTCAATAAAAAATAAAAAGGACGCTTTACAACTCAATGATTATGCCTATTGCACGCCTCATAAGCGAAGCGTTGAGGTGGGTACTACTGTCACTTCGCGCAAAACATCTGATTTTTCAAACTTAAAATGTCTTTATGTATCATACATTGCACTTGTAAGATAATACATACACACACATATTAAGAAAAAACACTATTTTTAACGTTCATGATATTTTTGATGTCATTTTTGTTATTTAAACTAGTTAAAAAACAGTTTAAAAAAGTTCTGTCTTGGACGTCCGTGTGTCTGTATGTGCGGATCCTTTTTCTTGTTAACACGATAGCGACCGAAATACTTTACTAATCGAGTCTTTTTTTTTCTCTTACGCTTGAGTATGCTCAGGAATAGAACCCTTTCATTTTTCAGGGTCTGATTCGATGTGGTTTAATTGTTATTAAATAAACAAAAATAATAATTAATAAATATTTATTAAAAAAAAATTATGAGGCGTGCACTTTTGGATTTTCCAAATTATTTCCTAGTATTCCCAATTATTAGCTTCTAAAAGCTTTGAAAGCTAAAATATAGCAAATAACTACTAGCACAGACTAATAATAATATACTACGTATACAACTACTAGTATTTATTTTATAATCATCAGATTCATCCATCACTTGTATAATTACAAATGCATTTCACATTACATGTTTGTGAATAATAATGAAAGTCAGCGATTTCAATATCTGAAACGTTGATGTGTAATAAATAATTAATGTGTAACGAAATATAAAGTAAATAATGTAAATTTGTATATTTACTACTTACTGTGCAACGTTTTACCCGCATTACTCCGCTTTTATTGGTCGTAGCTTGATTATATAGCCTATAGCATTCCACGATAAATGGGCTATCTAACATTGAAAGAATTTTTAGAATCGGCCACGTAGTTCCTGAGATTAGTGCGTTCAAGCAAACAAACAAACTCTTCAGTGTTATAATATTTGTATTAGTTTGAAACAACATTCCTTAACCATTGTAATAATTGAGAAGAATGTTATTCAAAACGTACTATAAGAATGTTATACTTCAAGATATTCAATCTGTCTGAGTTTACCAGCGAAAAGGACACCGCCATGAAAGTAAAATGGTTTCAGAAATCATATTTAAAGTCCCCTAATCGAAGATTCCCACGAGTAAAATTCCCTATTACAGGGGTGGACGCATCTTGCACTTTACTGCCTCTGTTTCCTACATCTAACTTACAAAAATCATTGCAAATTCGACTCTACCACCTATACAATAAAAGACCACGTAAATTGTGAAATGGTGAAGTCAACTTTGCACCAATAATAGCAGATATGAGTTTGGATTTAGGAATTTAATTTTCGACTCTACCAGCCAAGCAATAAGGCTCTTCCTCGCACCTGAGTAGGAAAAATAGGAATTGTGCTTATAAAAATCAGTTACAAGTGTTTGAAATGACGTGGCAGTATATTTGGGAGGTCGCGTCCCTCAGGAACGGGCTCATAACAGGGAACGGGTCAGTAGGCAGGTAAATATTATAATGCAAACAAATTTAACTCACTTTAATGCGCCATTTGAGTCGAGGGGAGTTTTTAAAGGATCAGCTGTGAAGTATGTATTTAGTCGATTATGATATCTGAGCCGGAATTCTTTTGAAAGTCTTTTACTGTGTCATTAAATTTAATTTTGTGTTTATATGCTTAAAGCGCCATTTTATAGGTAGTTTTTTCTTGAATGAAAATGTTCTGAGATTATAGTTCTATTGTTAATAAGTAGATATGTATAATAAGAGCGTGTTACTATTTTAAATTCAAAACGTTGGCCAATTAAATATTATAAATCAAGTAAAATGTCTTAATTTTCTGTACGTTTCAATGCACACTGAGGTCAAACACTATCACGCTACGGTATAGCTGTATTCTAAACAAATTATTGCTGTATTATACCTATAGCTGTAAAATTATATTCACAGAAGAAAAATCGGATCTTTTACAGAGGATATTTACTCTTCAGTTTATCTGTTAAAGAACTTCAATTGAATAATTAATATCTTACGTGTAATTTAATGATGAAATGATACCGAGCCACAGAACTACCACAACCTTATAACATAAACTCTACCAAACAAAACATAAAAGAATAACCCACTTAGAAGCGAAAGCACGAGCTAAACAATTGTATTTTCTGAACATAAATCTAAATATTGAACTGGATACCTTACAAGGTATATGATTACGGCTATAGGCAGGTAAATGACATTACAATGGGAATTGTAACAACTAGTTTAATTGTGTTCATATTTTATCATATAGTTCTTAATGGGATACAGATGTTATATTAACCTATTTTGAATAAAGTTGTTTGTGATTTTATAAAATTGCATTTTGGTCTTTTCGTATAGAATTATGTAAGTGTATGAATCCCCAAAATATAATTAAAATGTACGAATAACGTATGTTGTTTATAAAACCTACCCAAAGCTTGTCTGTCAGAGATTGTTTATTCGAGACGGTCTCCTTAATTAATTTAATCTCTTCATGTTTCGCTTTGGTTTTACATAAACCATTACTTATATTATTTATGTATTCTTATACTTAAAAATTGTATTAGAATAATTAGGTCGTTAAAATATCAAACAAATATTACAAGACCTAATAGCATCTAATTTATATCATACATATCCAAGTTTCAATTTAGTTTCCTAGAATAGAGGTTGAAGTTTAAATTACCTGGGACCAAGCCACCAAGCGAGGTCCCATAAAATGTTCTGAAGGCTAACAAGGTAACTAGCCTAAATTACGGCTAAGATTTAACCTAAAGACTAACTCTCTGGAGTATTCATTGAGGAATATAATAATATATGGTTTATCGTAAAAGTTCAACTACTAACATAACCTAAATTAGGTAAATTAATAAGAGAGAATATATATTTTTTTTTAATTCTATAAACGATTGAAAAAAGCATGTTTTGAAAATAGGTTATAGCGAGCGTTGTTCCTAATATAAATACAAAAAGAAATATAGAGAATGTCATCATACATAAAACAAAACAGAAACTAATTACGACGATTAAAAACGATTAATAATGTAAAAAAAAATAGTAAGCATTTTTTTTTACATTATAACCGGGTTTTCTCCAAAGTTAAACATTGATAATCGAAACCAATTTAACACCATGAACAATGCAACAAGATACAAAAATTGCAAATTGAAATTCGAAACCGTATTGTTTCATCAAAGCTTAAAGAAGTTGAGAAAGGATTGCAAATGGGCCGTCGCAAATGACTGCCTCTCAGGTCTCCGTTTAATTAATAGAGGAAATTGTTTGTCCGTCTCAGCCTCATTTGCCTCAAATTGGTACAAAAAACGTGAAATACGCGAACGAAATGAACTGAAGTTGTTTGCGTAATTGGATATAGAGATTTTTGATAACTAAATTCACTCTAAACTCTAACTCTAAATCAATGTAGAAAAGTACCTAGGTTTTTTCCTAATTCCAGGATAATTTTTTACTCAAAAATATAGAGCAAAATAATAAAATTAATTCATTTAATTTTCTTACTATTGGTTTCACAGATTCCTAATAATTTAGCTTATCTGTCTGTTAAAGTTATCACTTATAAAGTTATCACTTTGACAATTCAGGCTAACAAGGACATTATCAGTAAGCAGTGAAAACGGTACTCAGTAAATAAAACGAACGTCTGAAAAACATAAAAAATAAAAGTTATTGTTAATTTTATTACGCGGCGCAGAAATTTCCAGAAAACGTACAAATTTTGTAAAATCAGTTCCGGCCTACCAGGCGATCAGGACTACGAAGAGTTTTGCGAGATGCAAGAGCTGTAGAGTGTAGGCCTGTAGCTATCTGAATTCTGAAGTTCAATTCAGTAGCGCATGAATCGTGGTGGGAGGCGGACGTCTCGAGCGTCGTCCCATACATTTCGTATCGTGTATATAGTAGGCGTGTGTGAAGTGCTTTTGAATGCATGCTTTGAGGTTCGTCGTATATTTTGTTTAGTTGATTTTCCTTCGAGTTTCAAAATGTCAATGAATTTTATTTAGGTGTATAGTGTTAGTATCACCTGCAGTGTTTTATGAACTTTTTCAATTTAATTTTAATAAGATTAATAATATGAGAAAAGCATTTAAAATTTATTCGATTTCATATGTGATACAAGATAATTACTATCAATACTTAAATTAGTATTAAGTTAAAATAATTTCTAATGAACAAGAGTCAAAACGACAATTAATACATTTTATGATAAATACATCATGAATAAATAAAGTGACATAAAAGGGTTTACTAACTCTTTTTAAAGAGATAATACCTATCACTGAGTTAAATCGGGCATATTTTCCCTCCACGTGGAGAACTGCGCCATGCCCTTTTTCAAAAAAATGTTTTTACATTGATCGTTTTCGTACTGCGTTACAAAAATTACTAGAGCTAACTGTACTATGTAACTTATGTGTACTTTTATTAATTGATTACTTATGCTTTATGTAGATACTAAAATTAAAAAGTCTCTAGAGTAACTTTGTTAAATATTAAATTATAGATACTATAAATGATTAGGTACCCAATAATAATTAACAGACATAATATAAAAGTGAATCTAATATTCAACGCTGTCTTTATTAATGCAATCGATAGCATTAATACGTCCAAATTGTTTTAACTTTAAAAATCATATTTTAAATTATTTCAGAAAATATATGTGAAAGGCTCTATGTTTTAATTATTATAGAACTAATGATCGGTATGAATACAGGGCCTACGCAGTACTGCAGTAATAAGTGTTAACAACTTGATAATATTATGTATTGCATTACATATGAGTATCAATGAAAACGATTATTAATAATGCAGCTTTAATTCATAATAGTCTTATGAGAAAAATTTAAAGAGCCCTTAAGGTTACGCCCAGTAAAGAAACAATTCTATTCCTTCTAATAATATACCTTAGAGTATTTTATTAACAGATAAACTAAAATCTTTTTATGGTAGGTATAGAGCTAAAAAATTTGTAGAGGCAATATAATTTATCTAACAACATTAATATGAAAATATTGGTTTAAATTTAACAATAAACGTCGTTTAGCTATGCTAATGGCTCTACATTGTTAACTGTAATTCATAATTATTATGGTTTTTGATTAATTTGAATAATTTTGTAGTAGTTGTTTAATGTTTTTTAATATTACATTCGGTATATTAAAATTAAAATGACTGTAATAACATCCATACTAACATTATAAATGCGAAAGTAACTCTGTCTGTCTGTCTGTTACTCAATCACGCCTAAACTACTGAACCAATTTTCATGAAATTTGATATTGAGATATTTTGATACCCGAGAAAGGACATAGGCTACTTTTTTCCCGGGAAAATGACACAATCCCGGAAATCCCACGGGAACGGGAACTATGCGGGTTTTTCATTGACTGCGCGGGCGAAGCCGCGGGCGGAAACCTAGTACTTCTATAATGACACTTCTTTTATTAGTGAAAATTGATGTATGAAAATAATATAACTCGACTTACTTATCCTATTGAAGTTGTAAGTAGCAAAAAGCTACAATATTTTGATCTTTGCTTCTTAAGATCATAAAATAGCCATCAATTACCTGATTTATATTTGGTTTCTTTTATTTTATACGCCACAATACTGTATCTTTAAAAATCCAGGTTTTAGAGTAGTTGAAAAAATATCCAGTCAATTTACGCAGTATTGATTTCGTAGCAGGACCTGAAATTTTCTACGTCATTTTTCACTCTCACGTTACTCATTGTATGTGCCCATAAATAATAAATTGTACGCATGCAATAAACGTGTTTTCCTAACAATTGAACAAATTACACTTTCAGAGAACAAAAGACTCGTTATTACGAATTAACAATATCATTTCATGTTGAGCTTTCACGGGCTTTTTGTGAATTCATTAACATAAAATATATTATTAAGTGATAATATTATGTTGTTTAATAGCTTTCAGCTTATTTTTATAGACTTAAATAGATTGCAATTGTTATACAATATTATTGTGAATTGGCTAATTTCATTCTAATAATGAAAAATAATAGAAAACTGCAAGTTTTATTACCATTCTGGTAACTAATAACAATGTAAAGTTTTTTTTTTCGTATCATTACTCATTTCAACATTAATATTATACATACCGAATGTAATAGAATAAATATGTAAAACCTTATTACACACAATTATGTTTACACAGTATAAAATTAATTGAGTATTCATTTGAATAATTGAGCAGTTTGCTAAATTTAATTGAAATTAATTGAAAATACAATCACAGCTCTAACATTTAAACATTCCTTAAATAAAACCTCTTTCGAGCCGAAGCTTGATTTTTGTAAAACTTCCCCAGTTAATAAAATTAGCTGATTGTAGGTAAACGGTGCAATACAAAGTTTTTATTGGAAGGGTCGAAAATGTGTTTCTTTACAATTTACGAGATATAAGAAGGGTTAGGAACTTTTAGACATGGATCTCATTTTCATCAAAAATTTCTAGTATCTGTTACTGTTTTGTTCTATAGTGATAATTATAGTTAAATATGTTTACTTATGGGGCTGATAATAATTAAATAAATAAATTGTTTTTGAATTTCGCTATAGTTTATAGTAAGTATATAGTTTATAGTAAGTATAGTTATATAAGTAAATTGTATATAATATTATTAATAAAATGTAATTGTGTATATTCGAGTGTAGTATATTCATCTATATTTATCTTTATTTATATATCTACCTGTATATCTATTTTAATTATTATCATTTATTTATTTATCTTGTTTTTTTGTTCCTTGCCTTTTTTCTTCTACCTACCATCGTAATTTCAGTAAGCTTGTTACCTTTTGCCCAGGTTGCCTGGAAGAGATCACTTCTAAGTGATAAGGCCGCCTAATAAACTATACTGTTTTTTGTTTTGTATATTAGCAATAAGTTTTCTATGTATAGTTTTATTGAAGGGTAAATAAATAAATAAGTATACGTAAAATCATTCTAGCATATGTCCCTTTAAGACAATTTATAATTAAATTTTAAACCCCAAAACACATAGACACCGTTAAAAACTTCCCAGTAAATGCAAAGGTAAACATTCCGACCGAGTCACGCTATCATAAAGCATTTCTTCAGCGTTTAGGGGAAAACAAAACTAGCTAATTAATTGTTCCGAGTTTCTATGTAAATGCACGATGCCCTGCGTGCAATAAACACGGGATATACGGCCGTGAACGTGGAATTTATATAGCTATATAGCTATGTGATAAATATATTAATTTATTGATTGGAGTGTCTATTTCTTTGTAGTACGTATGCAATGGTGTGATTTTTGGGAGAAGATTATTTTATTGAACATAATTAGAATATAAATTGTGTATTATTAATATTTAGCTAAAAATCCAACAAACGATACGTTCAAAACATTAAGACAAATACTTAATACAAAACAAACACAAGCGAATAAAATAATTTCTATTAATGTATTCTTGTAATAGGCATTTCAATATTAATATCAAATCATTAATATCTAAATGAATGATCGAAAATAATTTAGTTTACAGATAATAAATGTAAACAACAAACAAATTCAACACCATTTATAAAAAAAAATATCACATTGCTCGAACCAGTGTGTGAACGAAATGAACACGATATACGCTAATGAAATTTATAAACCATAAACCGACGAAACCGGGCAAAGTGTAATAATCATAAAACCCTGGACGATACCAGCTCTGCCCGGGCAATGCTGTTAACTGTACTGCGTAATTTAATGCAGTGTACGAGAAGATTCGACAGGGTTGAGAGTATGTACATTGGTTCTTTTAGGAAGATAAGTATATTGACTATTATAAATGTTACAGGAAAAAGTCTAGATTATATATAAAGAAGAAAATATATTGTATCATACCTAAAAATTATCAACAGGATTGAATTCTTGAAAGTTTTCATTAAAACATACGATTCGATGAGATTAACGCATCCCTATGTATTATTTTAAGGTGAATAATTATTATTCGATTAATTTATTTTCTGAATTTAAATATCTATAGTTGTAAAATGTAAATTCTGATTATCATAGGTATAAAATGCTCCATAAATCTCATAATTACAATATATTGAGATGAAACTTCCTAAATTTTATATGTATCTATACTAATCTATACTAATATTATAAAGAGGAAAGGTTTGTAATTATGTATGTATGTATAGTTTTCACGCATAAACTACTGGACCTATTTCAAAAATTCTTTCACCATTAGAAAGCTGCATCTTCACTGAGCAACATAGGCTATAAAACATGTGGCCAACACCACGGGCGTCGAAGCCGGGGCGGACCGCTAATAGTATATAAAAATAGAATCTTATGTGTATAGTATATACCTACCTAAAATTAGAATTCAAATAATTATAATATCAAAAAACTTCCCCACCAAACGAAACTTCCAAACATTCGCTGTATAATAATTGCGAATCAAAATTTCGTCAGCGTCAAAGTTCATAAATTAATTAAACTCCGCGAAGTTGTCATTACTAATGACTCATTGCTTCACCCCTCGCTGACCCTACCACTAGGTCACGGGTTCACATTTTATTTACGTGCATCTAGATGTTATATATGACGAACTAATTAGTGTAAAAAGTCTTTAAAGGTATTTTAAAAAGCGTTTAGCGGAATCATGTCACAATATTCAGAGCTTAACTGTTTTATAAATCGTACTATTATACTGTAGGATGAATTTGGAAGCTTCAATTTGTTGACATTCACAAAACAATTACACCGTCAGTTGTATTTGTGCTTTTAAAAGCTTGCAATATTGTAGAACAATAATTATTGATGTACACTTCGTACGCAGTAACGTATGCTGCATCCGTAACGTATGCATTCTATCCAAAATTAACACAACGTTTATTCGATACAAAAAGAAACGAATCTTCTTCTTCATTTCTTCTTCTTTCACTGCGACCTAGGTATATTTATACGTCGCAGTAACTATAACAATTGCTACATTAAATAAATTCCCGTAAACTTTAAGCTACCGTAGGACATTCATCTGATACTACAGTGACAGTAACATAGCACCCACAAACAAACACAGATTATCCAGATAGTATGTGAATAACTAAATGCATATTAAAATGCTGTTACACCGCTTTAGTAGCGAGAGGCTGCCAAAAAGACAAACTGTGTTAGAAATCTACCAAGAAAACATTACAAACAAGTATTTTTACATTTCTTACTGAGGTTTTTGTTAGTAAAATTTAAATAGACGAGATATTCACTTTTTTATTCATAGTTTATGTAACAACATAAGATTTAATTTTAATAAATCAACGCCCTACAGTCATAAATATTAGCTTATAGTAAACATTTGCTTTTCACGGTCAAGGTATATCGTGATAGTTAATCGTAAATATTAAATTATTCACGATTGATGAATAAATGAAGGCCGATTTATGTGTGTTTTACTTAATAAAACGATAAATGATAGATTATCAATAGGAAAGCCTTTAAACGGAAAGCCTATAAAAGGGATTCCATTTTCTCGCTATTTTTAGTCTTTATTTAATCAAATAAAGAAGAAGAGAAATCTCCAATAAAACATATCAAAAGGACTCAAATGTGATATAGAGCATTAGCTATCTAGTCTTAACAGCTAATTTAGTGCTCAAAAATAAACTGAATGAAAGCTACAAATAATAAACTAAATTATTGAAGCATAGATAAGCATAACGTTTTAATTATTAAGCATTATATTGTGTCCAAAACTATAAAATCTAAAATTAAATTAAAATATTAGACATTCTCAATGTAATTTCGGTACATTAAAAATAATCCTAGTATCAAAATCTAAATTTGCAGCAACGCACAAAAGCAGTGTTCACACCCGTCCATTCAAAAAGCAATCCCATGCAGCAGCTACGTACTTTATAATTTATTCAGTGCTAGAACGGTCTACTTTAATTATCGCCATGTGACGTCAGACGACACTAAAGTACAAAGTGGGTAGTCATAAATTTTTAACGTCTTCACGAAAGAGCGGCGGTGCTTTGTGATGCATTAGCATGTTGGAGTGATTGTTGCACCTTTGATGGTAATGGTGCTTGAGAGGTGACGGTGTGATTTTGTCACTTGGCGTCATCAAAATCTGGTAGTGGTGAGGGTAGATTGGAAATTTGTAATGTGATTTTGAGAGGAGCGAGCACGCATGGGCTAATCTCTACATAAGTGTGCCGATTTGATATACACGTTTCAAAAATTCAACTAATGTTCGTACATATCCAACATTTTATAAAATAAACATAAGTTACGTACATGTACAGGACGATACGTATAAGACAATAAGTAGGTTATATCAAAAATATAGAGCTATGTAGTATAATTAACGACTATTCAAATCTCAACGCACAAAAAGTATCTAACAATTAACATCGCTAATCGTTTGGGTACAAAACATTAACAATGTTTTACTCAACTAAGTAAATTGATATAATTAAAACTAATAATGAGTAATAATATTTTAACACACCTATAAAAGCAGTAAGTGCCTATTAAACAGCTGGATATTACATTAAATCAATTCATCTAGAAGCTCTTACCTTTACGCCATAATATTAGCTTTGCCCGCGACTTTATTCAGTTAAGATAAAACATTTTCTTTCTGCCAACATTTTTCCCAAAATAACTTTCGCTCTTTACATCCATTTTCGCTGAATAAATTATTTCTATGGGTATATATAAGGTATGGGTTTATCAGATCTAAGCTGATAAACACTTTTCGATAAAAATAAGAAACTAGGGGATATTATAAAATTATATACTTACCTATCTTTCGAGTACGGTCAAGAAAAAATGATATCTAAAAGTATAACTTAAAGGGTTAAATTAACTTGACCAGCAAAAAATGTCAATAGAAAAAAAGTCCTACCCTCTGAACTGCCTTAAAACTATCCCTTAAGCAGATTGTGTTTTGTATGTACGTTTGTTTCGTACTCTATAAAACTCAATCAAGTATTAGTTTCATATAGTCACAAAACAAAACATTATAATATTGACCAGAGGAAGGAACTTAACTGATAACAATAACTTATTGTCGCCCTTTGACATCAATGTTATTATTAATTTCACTTCGCTTCGCGATAGTAAATAATTTACTGTGATCATTTCGTAATATTTGTCATAAACGATATAATATCTCTTCTTTATACAAACATTTTATAAGTTTAGATATCAAGTAATTAAATTTAACGCATGTTTCATTTTATATTGAGGTCCATGAAGAGGCCTATACTCATCTTTGGGTTAAACCGGGCTGAGAAAGAAGAAGAAGACTAATTTTAAATACTTTCTTTTCATTAATAAAGTAAAGCTGTAAAAGCTTACATGAATTCTAAGGTTGAATTTGTAAAACTAAAACAAACTATCTACACGTTCAAACTAAACAAGTTTGAAAATCTAACAATATACCTGAATAACCTTTCCTAAACTAGGACCAAAGACTATAACTCATATAATACACATTAAACTGTGGCAAGGCACCTCTAAAACTACAAGAGAATTAAATGCACACATGGAAGAACACTAAAATTAATGATTAAACTCCGTTCAGTAACTTGTCGAATAAATCTGCAACAATCATGGATTTACGATTGCAAATGGTAAGGTTTTATAGGTCATGAAAGCAGGCTTTAGTAAGGGCCAAAAGTAATGTAACTTGAAGGAGACTTGGCAAGGTATGGTTCGTAGGATCTTATTGTTTTGTTACTTGGAGATGGAGAATCAACGAATTGATTAAATTAAGAATCAATTAATTATGTCTTACCATTTTCAAATCGGGAGAAAATTCGGAAAATTTCGCACGAGAAGTTATCTTTTATGTACCAGCTTTCCGCGCGTGGCTTCGCCCGCTTTGTATAAAACTTAACAAATTATATGCTAAAACCTTCCTCTTGAACCACTCTATCTATTAAAAATGTCGCATCAAAATAGGTTACGCAATTTTAAATATCTACACAAACATAGTAACAGAGAGATAGTACAGGAAGCAACTTTATTTAATACTATGCTTCGCCAGTAATAAGTATTACGCTATACAAAATTATATTTAATTTAGTTCAGTTCGGCAACTTTGAGCTTTAAAAATATATTTAAATAGATTAATCTACTGACACTTATCCGCGTCCCAGATTTTAATAACGAGGTTATGAATTTAATATTTTACCGTATCTCATTTATATTTTGATGTACGCCTGCTTGGTCATGTGAAAACGATGGGTAAAATTGCGAAAAAAGTAAAAGATTATGAGTGAAACAATTTGTATTCTTACTTAATAAAATCTTCATTTGTTTTTTTAACTTTTGGTTGAGAATAGTCTGCATTGTTTTTGACTTATGTACCTACTACTATCTATACACTACTTTATACCACACTTTATATTACATCTAAGAAATCAACTCCCAACTGAAACATTTCTTTGTCTGGAAGTTTTGAATGATAGGTTCGCTCTCCGTGTCCGTATTAAGTCTGATTATATGAAATTCTTCCTTCAGCACCTTACAGAATAAATAAATATAAACATTTCAGTACGATATCCTCACATGGCACGATCTGATCCCATACTAAGCTTTTTTCTTTTGTTCAAATGAATAATATAATAAATAAAAGAGTAGATAATATCTCATATCAAGACTCAAGTAATATTCAACGCATAAATGTTTAAAAAGTATGACGCATAGTAGCACAAACACGAGGCGTAGCTACTAAGCCATACAATATAGAGTTATTTCTAAATAATTTATATACATACGAACCTCAAAACAGTATTATTATTACAGCCATATTGTGAACAGTTTCACGTGTGTACAGACTTAAAAATGTGTGCAATATTTTATATTTAATCTCAAGAAATGGCGACGTTCTCGCATCAAGAGACCCAGTCCAGCCCGGCGAAGGAGCTACCGAGGTAATTGTAGCCATTTATTATGGCTTTTAACTTTATATAGTTTAATTGTGCTTTTTTTTCTTCTAGAGAATCTTAAGAACGTTTAAGGATGAGTTAGTATGTATAGTACCTACGAAAACTCAAAGTATGGGTTCAATTAGACTTCTTCTTGAAGCACTTTTGAATCGTCATAACTTAGATTAGTGCTTACCATTTACCACTTTAATTGGGGACTACATTATCTCCAGTACCTATTACTATATTTCTAGAATTTAGACGCTTAACTTTATTTATTATAATATTATATGTAAGTTTGTAAATAATGAAATTATTTTACATTTAGAATTTGTGCACTCTTCAGGACGGCAATTATTAAAATTTTTTTATTTCCTACAAACCTTGCCTTCCTTACTTGCCTTTATGTAAGTGTCCTATATTTTGCAAATCATTATAACAGACACCTACCCGTATTTACGTACTAATTAAGAAAAATCAGGCCATAAAATATTTTGTTTTCTCTGAAATTTTAATGTAAGTTTCATTGTACTAACAAAATAGCCTTTACAAATCAAAAAGTGTACGTAATTTTTAATTAAAATAATAATAGAAACATCCATTTTGTTGCGGCATTAAAACATAATAAAGAATTTTTAATTATGTATTTTGAAACTGGGACAAATCCTTTGTTACAAGAGATGTAAAGATCTTCAAAGAAATGTTTTTATTTAGGGTAATAGGTTTCAGCAATAAAGAGTTCAGACATCTTTTAAATTTATTATTATTCTTAAGAAGTAATTAGCCTAGTTTGTTGATTTAATTTATTTAATTATTTACCAATTTTCTCTAATTACTTACATCTAAGGAGAACATAAATTAATGCAATTTAATTTCCATTGTCCATTACTAATTTAAAATAGTTTCAGAAGATATTTACCACCTAGAGTCGGTCTAACTTTCACCCCTGAAGTGTATAAAATAACCTAACCTAGTTTTCCACCCGCGGTTTCGCCCGCGTTTTCAAAGAAATACCCGCATAATTCCCGTTCCCGTGGGATATCCGGAATAAAACCTATCATAAGTGTAAATTCAAGTTACCCTCTATATGTGTGCTAAGTTTCATTGTAATCGGTTCAGTACTATTTGCGTGAGTAACAAACTTACAAACACATACATCTATCCTCACAACTTTCGCATTTATAATATTAGTAGGACTTTAAAATATTGTTAAACCTACGAAACACTATTTGCAAGATATTTTTTAAAATAGATAAGTATTTTAAGCAATCCCCTTTACGTCGATAGGTCAAATTAATTACCACATCTGGACACTCGCCAGACCTAGCTTATCTGACAAATGATAGGTTTTACAAGGGTTTTACCATTTGATTGAGTGGCGTAATGATTTTAAAAGCATTTTAATATGTTTGATGTTTAAATGGGTTATGATATACAGTTGAGTGTACATCAGTAGGATATTATTTATATGAATAATAGGTTTTTAACTTTGATCTCTTTTGAAAACATTATAGAAAATTAACAACCTATATTTCAGCCTAAATACATACAAGTGTCAGATACAGTTATCATTGACATTAATTTTGATGGTCTCTCAAACAAACATGCCACTTATACATAGATCTTTTTAAATAATAAAACTGTGACACAAATAGATTAAATAAATGTCACAGTATAATCATTAATCACACAACAAGCACCAATCAAAAACCAATAAGAAACGATTATACCACTCGATATAAGTCGATTCGATACTCGACTTTAGTCCATAACTCGATATTAAACACATTGAATACAGAATTTATCGATCAACAAATCCGGCAGAACGAGTAGGAATCGTTCGCAAATCGCCGGCTAAAAACAAAACGATTCTCATTCAATGTTTGGTTCGAGCTGACTTTATTTTACAGTCATCGTCTGTGTTCTAGAATGGACTTCGTAACGATTAAAGATGTACTGCGAATTAGATAATGTTAACTATTTGACTCTATATACCTATTTTTAAAGTGAAACTTTTATTACATCGTCTCAAACTTTTTGGTCTGTGTAGCTGTAGCGCATGTCGCGTGACGGTCGAACCGTACGATAATTATTATCGTACAAATACGATAATTTTGTGCCTAAGTTTCACTTTTACCGTGGTTTCATAAAACCACACAACATTTATACAGTACAGTATTATAGTACACGTATTCGTTATGAATCTAATTTGTATTAATAAAGATGACAATGCTTTTAAGTTTTAATTATATTCGTTTTCATACGTTGTTTCAAATACTGAAGTTACAAAATTAATTATGATGTACGAGCTATTTATATTCAAGGTGTTTTCTTATTTGCACAGAAAATAGATAATTGTTTTCATTCCTTTAATATTAAACTTTACTATCAATTTGTCTTCAATGTGAAACTCTATATTATTTTGATCTCTACATAATATACCTACATATTAAAACGTCGCTTTTGTATTCCACAAATGAACTAGGTACCTACATAAAAGCCCTCTGTTTCATTAAATAACAAGTAAGTATAAGGATCAATCAACTAAAAAGGTACCTAATATACTACTTTCTACACAAATAATAGTGTGCAATAATCGTTAACAAACGAAAGCTGAATCGGTAGGCGTTTTAGCACTCTCGCAATGTCCTGTAATGCTGGGTCCATTTTTGTCTACCGCCAGATGCAAAATCAATACTGCAGTAAAAGCAGGATCTTGTTTTAAAAATGTTTCCACTGTTGGTTTAAAAATGTTTATTTGTTGAAACTTTGTAAGCTTTGTACGCGTTTATTGTATCATCCTTACGTTTAACACATTTGTTTTGGTGATGGCTTTGATCTGGATAAATATTTCGTTGCTGTATTATAAGTTGCGTTTGTAAAATTTCATATGGAGGAGTTTCTTCGCTGTTTGTTTTATATTGAATATGCTTTGTTTACGTACTTGGCTTTGTTTTATTTTCATTGAAGTTTAAACTGATTGTTAAATGTAATTGGTTGTTTAAATTACTAGTAATATTTAGCATTTTTCAGTGTTCGCTCGTGAATATTAAGATTAATCTTAATGAGGCTCATACAGATAATTGGTATTTTAAATTTGCATACACTATTTTGATATTTAAAGAAAAATGAGAGCTACTTAAAATAAGATTAAAACACCAAAATCTCAATGAACACATTAAGTGCGTTAATTACATACAATTTGTAAAATTATACGGTTTTCATATCAGACGGGAGTAATATGCGTTTTAAAGGCATATTAATAAAAGCATTCACAGTTTAAACATGCATAAGCCAATCTCAGAGAGTTTATTGACATTAATTAATTGGTGTTATAAAAATTGTTATTATTCTGATATAATTGCCGTCAACGCTCATGTTTAATGGATTACTTTAATTATAAACTATGTTTCATTTGTTATGTTATATGCGCTTCTGCAATAATTCTGTTGGGAATTGAAAAAACAAGGTTATTCGTGATTAGATGATAAAGAAGTTCAAACAGCTTATTACAGCTTATCCTGCTACATTGTTAGTACAGTTTATTTGTATATTTTACTGGAAGTAATTCTAATGGTTAATTAATCGATTGTTCTGTGTTAACCCATTGACCACCGAGCGGCCCGATCGGGCCGAGACACAATAGATTTTCTATTGTGTCTGTGATCCGAGGACTGACGGATTGGCACAGGTAGGCTACGCTCTTAATCAGGTTGTCGAATTGATGATATTATGACGCTTTTATCAAGAACTAGCGGTCCGCCCCAGCTTCGCCCGTGGTACATATATCGCAATAAAAGGTAGCCTATATTCTTTCTCAGGGTCTAAAGATTATCTATGCCAAATTTCATCAAAATCGGTCCAGTAGTTTATGCGTGAAAACCATACATATATACATTCAAACCTTTCCTCTTTATAATATTAGACTGTGATATTAGTATACTATATACTACGAAATATTATGGATCGACTAGAAGCGAGTCTCATAAATCTGTTATCACACTTAAGGCCTATTCCAAAAATTTGCAGAACACCTCCGTTCATGGGGCAATCCATTTGTTTCAAAATTGATGATAGTGTTTTTAATTATGTTGGTGCAGTGGTAAAAGAACATTTAATACAAATGTTTTATCTACCAGTATTTGTTATTAAAATTAATTGCACTATCAGACCACTTATATCGATATCGTTAATAGAATTTTATGGAATTAATATTAATTATTTTCCTTATTATTGTTTCGCTTAAACAAACACTATATTTACAAACCAACTCTCAGAAAGAGAGCCAGTTTCTAGTTCAAAGCAAACCGTATTGTGTTATTAGTTTAAAAGTTATTGTTTGGGAGTTTTATTTATTGTTATAATTGAATTGAATGTGTTTTTAGTCGGTACTATTTTTCCATAAAATGAAGAAACTATATTGTTCCTTTCAAATATGGATTTCTATAAGTACCCATAGCATATAAGAAAGGGAGGGATATGGGAAATCAGTCTACTACCACTGATAGCAATTATTAGCAAGTGCTACGTTCTAACCCAAAAGGGGATCATAATAGGTCTTAATTGAATTTTAGGATTAGAAGAGTGTCCTCTATGCTACAAAAATACTGCCGAAGCTCTTAGATGTAGCAAATTCATATTTTATATCCCAAAAAAACAATATGAATTTACTTAAAAGAATTTGAAAAACACCCGCCACATTTCAAAAGCAAACTAATTTTAAATAAAAATAACACATTCTTCAATATCAAAGACTTTAATTAATTACAAATACATTACTATATAACAAATAGGTACATACGTAGCTGTTCTTTTACGAATGAAAATCCATACTCCATACTAATATTATAAATGCGAAAGTAACTCTGTCTGTCTGTCTGTTACTCAATCACGCCTTAACTACTGAACCAATTTGCATGAAATTTGGTATAGAGATATTTTGATACCCGAGAAAGGACATAGGCTACTTTTTATCCCGGGAAAATGACGATGATAACGGGAACTATGCGGGTTATTCTTTGACTGTGCGGGTGAAGCCGCGGGCGGAAACCTGGTACGTAATAAAGCCTTACATTTCATATCGATTCTATCATTATTTATGCACGATATAACTTCATAACGTACGGTATTGTTTGCACAAATACTAAATTATTTACTCTTGTTCCTGCAGTGGGAATATTTCTGCTCGTAACTTTAGTTTAATTCGATTCGTTTGTTATTGTTCACTTCTTGTTGTGTGATAACATTAAAATTGTTACATGAATCTGTATTCATATTGTAAACTAGCTTACCGCCCGCGGCTTCGCTCGCTTTGTCAAAAAGCTTATAAATTATATACTTATAACATTTATCTTGTGTCACTCTATCTTTAAAAAAACCGCATCAAAATCCATTGCGTCGTTTTAAAGATTTAAGCATACAAAAGGACATCAGAGAAAGCGACTTTGTTTTATACTATCTAGTGATTATAAGTCTGTTACAATTTCACGGCTAAACTAGACCGCCGATTACGATGAATTAGGAATGAAATTGTGAACCCAGGGTAAAACACAGTATATATTTTTATTTTCAAAAATTAAATAAAAATGGTTGAAATAGGGGATGAAAGTTGTAATAGATTTGCCCGTGGTTGTTATTTGCGGGGTGCCTATCAATTTTCAAAATCTAGGTATATTAAAATTATAACGCTGAAGAGTTTTTTTGTTTGACGCGCTAATCTCAAGGACCACTTGTCCGATTTGAAAAAAAATATCACTGTTAAATAGTCCATTTTACAATGAAAGTTACAAGCTATAAATCAACACGCTAAGACCAATAGGAGCAATGCGGGTAAAACCGCGGGATCACTAGTGCAGAATAGTTTTCGCATCTATGTGTATCGATCTATTTTAAAGCTGTATTAATGTTCGTGTTTTATTCCAATTTCCTTTCTTCACCAGACCACACACACAAACCTTTATATATCTCATTTATCAGACATCGCCGGCTGCAAAAGCTATAACGTTCATTACAGCTGTTGATAATTACCTAATTTGCCCGTAAACACGTTGTTTTAGCGCCCAATAGCACCATAATACGATAAAGTAATGTATGATTATGCTCTGGCTATCTGTTCTCATTATTTTTCTAATTGCCAAATAGTTGGTCATTAGTAGGTAGGTATTGAATTTTGGGATCATTCAGTTACTAAATTTAATACGGCTATAAAGACAATAATATTGTTGTATTACAGTTTCTTATGCTTGTATTAGTACAAGGCTGTAAATTAGGTAAATAACATAAGAAACTTTTAAAACATCGATCCACTCAATTCTAGGTTTCCCTCCATTAATAACTTCAAAATTGGGTTAAAACTGTATTAGGCGAAATCGTCTTTGCGAACATCGATGCACTTTGCATAGAATCGATTAAAATTATATGCAATTATTCGATGAAACCATCCGCGATATCGGATAATCGTTCGCCCGAGTATTCGAGTTGCCTAATAGCCGTTGTTTCAAAGAGGGTACGAGAGCCTCTGTTCTAATAGAAAGCTATATGATATAATATACTAACGGATTACATGCTATTTTTGGAGCTAGTATTATGTAAAATGGATGGGTGTTACTATTTATTTACTATTGCATTTTATATGGTAGAGACTGATGAAAAGTAATTATAATGTCATCTAAAATATTAAACTTCTTTACAGTGGATAGTTACTTTTTATTATCTCTAGGCTTCCTATAGGTATTTGGTTTCTAATCAATATGTAATGATCAATTATAAATTACAGTAAGGATACAGTTAAAAGTGTCCTTTTATGAAACCAAAATTCGGTTACACAAATCAAACTCTATGACACACCCCGGACACTCCATACAAAATTATCGTTTTGACAGTCACACTGTAGAGACTGCAAATGTGTGTGTTAACTGTTAACGCTTTATGGTTGGCACATTTGTGACTAGCGTAAAAAAAAATTCGCGTTTTTCTGATGAAATATGTATCCGTAAACAGCACAATATCTAACCATTTTCTACGAAAAACGATAATCACAGATCCAAAATAATAAAATTACTTTAAGTCAATTGGATTAATGTTGTCAATCTTCGTTGCGTATCGTCCTTGCAGAAAAATATGGCCCATTTTAATCACGATCGTGCGGAGTGAGGTAAGTTTAATTTTGGCGGGAGGCGGAGAGTGTCCGTTCTGTAGCGTTTAGCTACTATTATGTATTCTGTGCTCTATGATCATAATAATTACGAGCAACTTTCATGCTACAAATTTTTTAAATTTTTAAAGAGGATCCCAATATTTATAAATCATTTGAATGCTATAAAACTATATCAAATTTTAATTATAGCTTACTATATCTTCGCTTCACTATAGCAAGGGTGTAACCGCAGCGCTCGAGGGAAGCAATATCCGCAGCAGTATTGAGACCCGCGACGATTTCCGTTCCTTTCCTTGCGGAAATAAACGGAAAATACGAGAACGATTAAACAATAATATGCTCAATTTGAGCAGGATTGTTTAATGATTGGAATATTATCAGAGTAGCCGTAGCTTGCTCGGATTGATACATGAATGTGTAAAACATAACAAAATATTGACTTTCAATCAGGAATTTGCTGTTGATTGTGAATTTTTTTTAATGGGTTCAGTAGGTTCATCTGTGTGTTAATAAATATAGATATTAGTGATGTAGCGGGAATAGAAAGCATGTTACATTTAGGAGTCACATTTGCTAAAACCTGATAATATAATATGTACGTGTATCTTTTTTTTTTTGTTTCCATTGCTTTGATTATGATTGATAGAATACATTACAAATTAATATATCCGTTAAGTGTGCTATAAAGTAATTTTATGATGTAGGTATGTAGTTTGTCTATTGTAAGTCATAATCCGCACGAGTATGATAATTTTTCGAAACAATAGAATATTATAATAGTATATTTTATTTATTTTACAATAACCATTTAAAGAAATAATGTACACAATGTTTGCATAGCCACAAATAGATTTATGTAAATCTGTAAAGTCTCTCATTTCATTTTGAAAACGAACCAAAGATTTCCGAAGAATAACTAATTCATCAGGAATATACCTAATATATATTTTATAACCTACATTAATTCGACTCGTCGGTTCGACCGATTACCTAAAAATTTCACTATCGATTTAGGATGGTCGGATTTTCAGTACAATATATAGGTCAGTATTTTATATTAATAATTAAATACAATATATTTTCACGATTTAATAAACGATACTATAACTATAACGTAAAATTGTATGTGTGTACCTACCTATTTATATACCTATTTTATAAACATAAATCAGCACATACATCGATTGATTCCTTCAGTCCGTTTCACAAAGAAACCCATCAATAAAAGAAATGTAAACGTTGTATGCTTTGTAGTCCAGGAGCTTGCTGTTCATTTTATTCCAAATTTTCTTTTCAAATTATTGACTAACTTTAGAGCGTGAAAGTATGTATTATTATCTTAGTATTATTTAATGCAACTGTTGGGATATAGAATTAATTTGTATTCAATTCAAATTAGTGGGTCGTCTTCTGGAATGTGTTATTGATCTACATTTAGAGAATAATGCACATTGTTCGCGTTGTTTTTATAATGTTACAACATACTTTTCTTTATACACGTTTCATTGCGATACTTGTTTATGAGGAACTTGGCAACTCTATGAAAACAGGTTCAGTATTTTTTCAATTAATATCAAATTGAAATCCTTTACTTACAATTATTTTAAAATATTGTGTAAGTACTACAAATGCTGTTATTTTTTATGTTATTACTGTGAAACAGTACCTTTTACTCAAACCGTAGTGGTAGTTGGTAGTGTAATACCAAAACAATAGGCTGTTATTAAATAAAGCGTTCAGAACCACAACCAGCTCTTGGACTACACATATAGAGGTCAGTCCACTCACGTCCGTCCATTTGTTCCGTATCCCACACCTGCCTTATTGCAGACGTTACAGAAAATTGGGTAATTTTGTTATCTTGCGTTTACATCGCACGTGATTTTATTATTTTTCTATGGTTTATTGGATGATCTTGGTGTTTTGGACCAAGGGTTTGGTGTAGAATGTCATATTTTACTTATGTTTTAGATGTAAAAGATTACCTTAGATAATATTATAACTCGCAGCAACTCCGCCCATGTAGATTTTAGAGAAGGTACTTTTTTTGTAAAGATTATTATTCCAAACCATCCATATGAAAAATTTAAACGTTTTTCACACTAGTTTTGTGTTCAAATTTGCACATTTTAACAGCGAGCGTGGTCACGGCAACGTCGGGATAATTATATGAATAAATCGCGTTTAAAATCTGCTAAAGTCTTTAATTTCTAAATGTTATCCTGAAATTCTTAAGTTGCTTATATTACCAACGTCTAAGACTATGTCTGCTGCATCAGCTTGCTTTGCATTCATGGATCGCTTCCAATAAGGCTCCAACAACAAAATTTAGAATGCCTCGTGTTGCGGGCGTCTGAGATACAATAAAATTAGAATAGAGGATGATACTGTCTGGTTTTCTAGCTTTTTATAGTAACATTTAGATATGGAAACCCTACTTTTTGTATTTATTGCTGAAAAGTTTATTTAATAATTAATATTGTAGCAAGAAAGAGTTTACAATTATTCATAATAATATATTACTACAAAGATTTGTACACGCGCCGGCTAATTACTCCGTATTAGAGTCGACTTAAAAAACTGACGTTAGATATCAATTATTAAAGATTTACATACTGTTCATAGTAATGCATGTATAGTATTATATACTACTAGCGGTCCGCCCCGGCTTCGCCCGTGGTACATATGAAAAATAGATGTTGGCCGATTCTCAGACTTACCCGATATGCACAGAAAATTTCATGAGAATCGGTCCACCCGTTTCGGAGGAGTATGCAGACTAACATTGTGACACGAGAATTTTATATATAAGATATACGGAAACACTATTTATTCCGTATACCCATATTTAAATACACGAGTAGTCCCAACCGTCCACAAAACTCAAATTTAGCCATTTATACTAAAAACTGTCTCAAAGAATGAAACATGGAGAAATATTGTTCAGAACACGTAACAATTGTCGCAGATGTGGACAGAGTTTTAAATAGAAACACGCTTCTTTCTGTAATCTTGCTTTCCGATGCGAGACGAAATGTCTTACGTTGAACGAACATGGATGTTTGAGTGCTGGATGGTGCAGAAAAAACCGAAAAAAATGTTTAAAAAGTACAAAATTTTTATTTTGCATGCATATTCTAAAAATTTAAAGAATAAATTAATATATTGTAAAAGAATACAATAATGTTACTTTACACGTCTTTTCATAGAAAAGTGTTACATAATTTTTGCTTGTATGAGACTAAGAAATTTATCGTTTACAATAATTATAATGAAATTTTAAATAATTGTTATACCTTAAAACGTGCGTATCAAAAATAATATCTATTTCACTGCCTTTTTGGCTATATTTTATTTTATTTTTATCCTTTGTCAATCCAAGCGGAGCTCCAACGAAAGACTAGTTATTTATATTTGTTCCATATCACAAATCTCCGTATATTCATATTTACGATCCCAGATCCATTCTGTATTCAACCTTTACATCCACGTTGATATAGATGTCACGAGGGGAAGTAAAATAATTTACATAATGTAATCAGCAGAGATCCAATGATTCGAGTTTGGCCTCGAAAGGACTCTAATCTAGTTAAAAAGATATCGAAGAGCTGGGAGCTGTTGATTGACGCTGTTCTATCGGAAAATTGAGATTAGTATCGGTCTTTTTGTGAGACTTTTTTTAAGATCTTGTTGTTTTAACTTTTAAGACAGGTTTTTGAAGTGAAACTTCTTTAGGCGCGTTGAGAGTAAAATTTCAAGGTCGCGTCATGGCAATACCGTCACGTCATGGAGTTTGGTGACGATTTTGGTATTTGAATCTTGCCAAAGAAGTTTCACTTCTGACACGTATGCCCGGCACACACGCTCTTATTTATGTTTTAAGTCTTAAGGATGGTTTCTGAATTGATAATAGTTTTTTTCAATATAATTTACCACGAAAAATATCCAATCACTGGTTTCAAACATCAACGTAGAAAAAACCTCTAGCCTCGTATAATTATTTCCTTAATCCAAAGAGTGATTACACGATTTTATGTCAATTTTACGACAAACTCATTTGCTTCAAGACGGGTTGGTAATAAAGTGAGATCAGAGCTAAGCAGGCTTGCTTTGTATTCATGGAATGAAAGGAAGTTGTCCCAGGTGGGCCTCCCCCTCATCCATACTTTTTAAATTTTTTGAGTATTTTCATATTACTGCCCTTTCGTTGAGAGCTATAAAACACGCGGATTTCGACAGTTGTATTATATATAATATATAATGTATCTTTTGGTAAAAAGTATAGTCGAAAATGATATAGGAATAAAAAATTTGCGAATTTATTACAATTTCTGTGCGAAGTTTTTTATAAAATAAGTTACACTTACAATAAAAAATCAATATATTAGGTACTGCCCTATCAAAAGGCGTCTCATGATAAATCCAATCAATTTCCTCTTTCATATCTCCATCTTTGCCTTAAACATTTTCACTTACCGTTAATAAAAAAGATGATTTCAACACGAAACAAAATTGAGAGCATCACACATCTCCACTCTTTATTTACTATCTAGTCAATACTAAAGAGAAACATCTAGTTTTAACAAGCGATCTCGTCGCCTGGCTCCAAGCATATCTTATTGCTTTTTTAGATATATACTTTTGTTGAAAGGTTTTGTCCCCATCTTTGTCGTCCGTTATTAAACTGTAAACCCCGCGACAATGAGACTTTCGGTACAAATGTTATGCTTGATGGAATTTTTAATTATTTTCCTTCGTGAACGCTCCATTAAAATTTATTTTAATGGTTTATAAATTGTTAGGTTTATTGCCGGCATTGGTGTTTTACTTACTTTGTAGATAAAAATAACTGAAAGTATAATCCATTCTTCTTTGTATATGACTAAATGAGTTACAACATATGAAAATAATAAATGAATAAAACATATAAATACACAGCCGAGATGTAATACAAAACAAATACATATTACCTTTAGTAATATGTTGAAATTTTGTGATGCTACAAAACGTTTTATTTAAATGTAAAGATAATCATAATAATTTATTCAATTAAGTAGTTCTGTAATATATTGACACATAGATACAGAGACTGATGATACTGGTATTTAATATTCTAAGTAAGCCTTGATCCACCAATAAGATACCATCACCCCAACGACATATAGGAAAGATTAAAAAAACAACTGCTTACAATATACTTGTATTTCACTAACAAAAACTAATCAAACCAAGACGGTACTGAAACACAACAGTCGCGTCGAGATTTCCTATCGAACGCAAAACAAGAAACACGGGCAGCAAAATAAATACAAGTCGCGACAGAACTAATCCTCTTTCTCAAAGAAAGTATAAAGTAACAAGAGCGAGCAATGTTTTTAACACTAATTAGTCTAACAGAGACACGTGTGCCCAAGAAATTAGCGCACATACATTTAAATTATAATTAATTTATGTCGCTAATTTTTGCAACAGTGCGTGGTAATGTTGTAAAGAGTGGTGTGGTTTTACAGTATGCCTTGCCGTATGAAATATTAAGTAAGAATGTTGTGTAGATTTTGTTTGAAGAAATAAAAGGAAACTGATTATATTAAAATAAAAGAATAGAACTGCTGAGATATGCCAGAGTTGAAGCACAATATACAGATACATACAGTAAGGAAACTTCATACAAAATGTTCGAAATGGCTCCCCCCCATCAAGCGTGTTTACAAGGGTATTGAGGGGGATCGATAGTAGCGGGTGACACATCCACAGATTTTGAATATAGTATGGAAAAAAGTTTAAAGTGATGTCAATTCATATTAAATAAATATCGATTGTTTCAGTTTGTAGCCCTTTCAATAAATATATTTGTAAATACCATATCTGACTACAAGTTAAAAAGAGACTATTTTTTAATTTCTATAGATATGGCAGTATGAGTTTTATATTATGTTGACATATTTTCTATCAAAATGATAGCTACAAATAGTACCTATTAGGAGTCCAGTCTGTTTAAAGATCGCATCTATTTTTTTCGCAATCTAGAAGAGCACGAAAATATAAAAAAAGGAAACCTTAAAAAAATCTTGTTTAAATTTATGTGCATAATTACGTAAATATTAGGGAAGAAAAAGATAGATATTATAATTATTGTATTTTTATCGATACGTGGCGCCTCCACTTTGTCAAGCACTAAGCCTGTCAAACTATTTTCTTTTTCTTCCTAAAACAAAAAGGTAGAGGTTCTATGCTCGTATAATAATAATTTTTTTAATTTATCGTTTTAAAAATAATTTAGTAGGTATACCACATACAAGTATTGTAAATTCTGGTTTAAAATAATTATTGAATATATGTATAATACAAATATCAAGCATTATAAATAATTTAGGTACATTAAATAGCCTTCGGCGTCCATAACAAAACTAGATTTCGAAATATAGCACTGATAAAAACGTATTTACTTTTACAAGCTGTATTAATTCGGATTGTTTCTTCTTGTAAATTCATATTTAGGCTACACCATTGCACGCCTCATAAGCGAAGCGTTGAGGTGGGTACTACTGTCACTTCGCGCAAAACATCTGATTTTTCAAACTTAAAATGTCTTTATGTATCATACATTGCACTTGTAAGATAATACATACACACACATATTAAGAAAAAACACTATTTTTAACATTCATGATATTTTTGATGTCATTTTTGTTATTTAAACTAGTTAAAAAACAGTTTAAAAAAGTTCTGTCTTGGACGTCCGTGTGTCTGTATGTGCGGAGGATTTTCTTGTTAACACGATAGCGACCGAAATACTTTACTAATCGAGTCTTTTTTTTTCTCTTACGCTTGAGTATGCTCAGGAATAGAACCCTTTCATTTTTCAGGGTCTGATTCGATGTGGTTTAATTGTTATTAAATAAACAAAAATAATAATTAATAAATAATTATTAAAAAAAATTATGAGGCGTGCACTTTTGGATTTTCCAAACTA
Source organism: Colias eurytheme (assembly GCA_907164685.1). Lineage (NCBI taxonomy): Eukaryota > Metazoa > Arthropoda > Insecta > Lepidoptera > Pieridae > Colias > Colias eurytheme. The sequence goes on from CAJQZN010040515.1 coordinate 61,535, forward strand.
TTTTTGTATTTTAACGGGTTTTAATCTCCAAATTACCACAAAATCAACTGTGAAAAAAAGCAAATAGAAAATATACAGGCCGAATTGATAACCTTCTCCTTTATTTTTCAAGTCGGTTAAATATCAAAAAGTAGCAGCCCTATAGCTATACGTCATAATTTCATGGGGGGGGCTTAGTTTCTTAACTGTATGTACGTAGTATATATCTGTCAACTGTGGTTGAAGTAAGAAAGTGGTTATAAAAGTACAAAAAGTAATAATCTAATTTCTCATATTGCTATTGTTAATAAGAATAAAATTAAATCAAATATATTTTATTCATAATGACGTCGAATAAAATACAACTTTAGATAGAAACATCACTTTCACTTTACATTAAAACCAAACACTTATTTTTCATACAAAACATACGCTTACAAACTCAGAACAGAACGGCCATAAAATTCACAATTCCGCATAAATATTTATGTTCGCGAGTGTACAATTGTTTGTATGAACTTCTCCCATACAAAACTTCCAACTTAGTAATATACGAGTTGTCTGCTATAATGAAATAAAATAGCACTCTATTATAATAATTACCACGAAACATGGCATAACGCATTATGAGGGATACTCCTCGGGATTATTATTTAATTGGAATGCTTCGTCCTAATTTTACCTGTATAATAATTTTTAAGCATACTCTGCTCGTTCTTTATGAGATACATATATTAATTCAAATAATAATATATAATACAGGTACATGACATTTAGAACAGCTAAAAATACTTAACCTTTTTATTGTCTTCTTAGCAAACTTCTCAATATTATGGCTGTTAACAAATCTCATGAATGTAAATCATCTACGGGGATTGACTCAATATTTTTATAACGACACTGGTGGGCAAAGGTAATGTAGTGTAACAGGAACGAATTTAATGTCCTTACATCTCCCCTCAAGACTGATGTGGCGTCTTAATGTTGCGTGCCACCGAACTGCGGACGCATGCAGCTAGATATGTCTCTCGAATAACGTATTTGTTTCCGTTGTTCACTGTTTTTTCAAACGGTTTTCAAATTATATTTTGTAATTTTTGTCTAAGTCCGTTGATTAAGTCATTGACGTAAAATATTAATAATATAGGCTCAAGTGATTAACCTTGAAGTACACCTACGAAATTTTATCAAACATTAATCGTGTTTATTAGTTTAACATTTAATAAGCATTCAGAGTTATACCTCCTATATATGTACTAGCTTTTTATTTAAACACATAATACACTTTCTAATTTTCGTATGTTTTCTTTTTATGAATTTCATCCAACTTCATGCATTGGTTTTAGCCTGAAAACAAAACACAAAAAACGGATAAAACTTGCATTATAGACTAACTTATAAGTTTGTAAGCTAGCTAAGTGACCTAATTTAAGAGGAAAGAGAAGATGACGTCTATACGCTGCAAAATACATGCGTTTCTAGAAGCATAGCTGAACACTGTAAACTCGGAAATGAGGTTCTAATGAGTGAAAGACGTGCAATGAAAGGGGACCGATACGTAACGATCACATCATTGCCCTGATGCCTTCTATTACGTTTTACTACGTGATCAATGTATACAGTATAGTAATTTAATTTGTATTAGTATACTGAATCTGTAATATTCATTTACTAGATGCAAAATTAATCACGCTTAAATGATACAACAACATATAGATTACTATACTTTTGCTATGAATATTTAAAATATATCGTAAATAAATCATATGAATGTTTTAAATGTACTCTGACTAAAATAAGATCTTCAGAAACTGTATCAGTTATCACATCAAAATAAATCAAATAAAAATAAAATAAAAAATATAAAAACAATTTTGATCATCAGTCATTCTAAATCAATCAAATGTTTTTCACAACAGTACTACGTCATTTGTAACTTCCATTACTGAAAAACGCATGATGCTGAAAATAAAATTCCGTAATCGAGAGCAAATACAACTTGTACAATACATTAGCATTCCCATCAGAGCAGTATTTACACAGTGTACTCGACGTCAGATGCTATTTACCGAGTCTGTCTATATCGTGATGTAGAGATTAGTACGGCGAATGTCAGGGGACATCAAAACTCAATCTGGTGTTTAATTGTACTATGTAAGACAAGCATTACTTGAACTCTGGGGAATCAAGGAATATTATATTTTATGGAGTGCTAATGTTTCGCATTTGAGGAAAGTGTGTTTTTTTCAGTACTTTTATTTTATTAAACTACGTAATACAGAAACCATTACTCAATATTTATTCAGTTTTTAAAGTATACTTGATTACAATTAATGAAACGCTTTGCACCAAAATTTTACGTCTTTATTTACAATAGAGAACAACTTAAATTTATTCTTCATTCAACTAATGTGGAAATTCAATTCAATAAATAACATAAACATTAAGAGAAAATGGTAACAATGGAATGACCTGAATTCTCGCATTATCTACATTTACCCGATAAAAGCGTAGGATTTCGCAAATACTGCTTCTTTCGCAACTACAGCTACGTTCAAACAGAGATTTTCTTTCTCTAAACTACGATTTCAAGTACGACCTGTAAACATTACAAAAGAATACCCATCGAGGACGATTCTCAGTCTAATTTATAGGGTTTCAAGCCAGATAATCCTGATTAAATAGTAAGATTATAACGACAAATCGAGCGTGACAGAGGGAAATTGTCCAATGAAATCTGTCCTCGGAGATAAGGAAAAATTGGGTACACCTGCGTAATTTGTTTTAGTGAACGTGGATTTTGTATTAGCCGTGTAACGTGATTTTCATTGTTTTTATTGTCCTAACTAGCGGTCCGCCCCGGCTTCGCCCGTGGTACTGTTATGTTTTGCCCGTGGTTATGTTTTCTCTACATAAGAACCATCCTCGTACTTCAAGGAAAAGATAAAAAAAGAATTATCGAAATTAAAGCATTAATCAGGAAATACTTTTTCAAGGATCATATAAAACAAAATCCAAAGATGCACATAACCATCATGGCGGTAGGATTGTGTCTAAACTCGTAATTTATAATGCACCTAAATAACTACATGCAGTATGTTTCAAAAGCTTCCAAACAGTTACGTTGCATACCGCCCCTCGGTTTTTAATCAGGGCGTTATAAAACCCCTTTTCATGGATAGCATCAACGATATCATGCTATGCATGTTGATTGTATGTATGCTTCGGACCTCGCAATTTGTCGCTCCGGTGCAATATTTGCATTCAATTTTCTATACCTTTTTGAAACGTCGTATTGGTGCAATAAGATTGCTTCTGACGTTATATGATATATCATAGGAAGATTTATAGGATAGTCGATGCTCTTCATCTTTGTTGTATTTTCTAGTAATACAGCTTAGATATATGACAATCAGATAAGCCAACAGTTATTATATTTACCTAAAATCAGTTCTTAGAAAGAAATAACAGTTTATTTTAAATTTTACTGCTTATAAGTGTTATTTTCTAATCAATATTGAAACGCATTCAAAGACAACCGACCACAAACATCTTAATTGATTAACTTGTCGATCGCTAGTATAATCCCAAGAGAAATTTCTGGCTTCCAATAATACATATTGGTCTGAGATGCCGAAATACCCAAAACTATATTCTAGCATATTAAATTTCACATGCAATAACGTTAAGTTTTGTACACGATATATTTCAAAAACGACATCCATTGAAATGCAAATGTATGTAGGTCTAAACGAATTTCTCACGTCAAAGGCGACGAGAGAATCGAGACCTATTTCTCTATAAATACGAGTACGTTCGATCGCTTCACTAAACCGTTACACTAAAGCAGCTAAGTCACATGTTCCATCAGCTATTTCCACTGGGGCCATGATTTATTCATCCTCCCCATCCCCATCCCGAGATTCAGCACTAAATCTCGCCACAAGTTGCGCGACAAAAATATCATTATGTAAATTTACATAGAAATAAAGGCGTTGTATGGGTGGGTGTTGCAACGGGCAGGATTTGAATGGGTAATTTCTTTTAACTTCTGGATTCGGTCCCGTGTTGGTAATAGGTTTGTTGACTTTCCTGGGTTGTGATTTTGAACAATTTGAAAAGATACTGCAAAAGCTTCAAATTGATAGAACGTGTGATACATTTTAATTTCAATGATAACGTATATAATTGATTCATCTGAATATTACTGAAAATCTGAAAACTGAATGAATGTAATATTTTTCTTATATATTATAATAATTTTAATATATTTTCGCATCTAATCTCTACTAACCATAATATAATTTTTATTAAGGAAAATATAAAATATACCTACGCCAAGTAAACATATTATCGTTGCGAATTGCCTTATATAGGTGACCAATAAACATATATTTTCTGATATCGTACTCAACCCTCACTACGGATTATTGCAATTTTATGTAGTACAAACCACAACCTCTGCCTTTTGTCAGATTGAAGTAGAACTTAGTTTAACACCCTTTGCTATATTGCATTGGCTTCTATCACGTATTATTAAGTCAATGGAGATTAAAATACAATTCCATTTAGAGAAATGCAGGGCATTGTAACATTATACTTTGCGTAATAGTACACGTTGCATGTGTATGTTAATCTGACACATAAAACATTACGTCTAATTGACACAACGATTATCTTGTAAATGACTATAAAAATTTAAATTTGTTTTGTTTTGTATACTATAAAAATGTATACTTTCATGAACTTTCCTATAACCCATTAAGCCCCGAACGGCCCGATCGGTCCACGACACAATAGATTTTCTATTGTGTCTGTGATTTCGGCTCCTGAGTTATTAATGAAATCATAGATTCAGGATTTTTCAATTTATCAACTCTGTCTGTTTAAGTTAATGTTTATAATAAAGCTGCTGTAAAGATAATGAACACTAGTTAACAATAGTTAACACAATCACTGACATTTCCAATGTCTATCGCTATCGACACGAAATCGACGCTTAGACAATACAGTCTGTTTAACGTCTAACCGCTGTTATTCAATGAACATTGAGCACATTGTTTTTGTTCAGTGTCAGAGGAGTTCAAATCTATTGTCTATTTTCCGATATCTTTTTAGCTTCTGGTAACTCTCACTTGTCCTTATAGCACCAATGTGTGAGTGTTTAACAGACTTGAAAGTTTTAGAAAATATTTTCAAATTGGCACAGTACAAATAATCCATTGCAAATACATTACGTATAAATATATAAACTACACCTACACATCATTCATGAAAATTAAAAAAAAAATTGCAGTGTCTGTCAACCTTAGCTCGAAAAATAATTTAATTATGCAATCCTAATTTCGTTCTCATCCTTCAATTTCCGTACCAACAATAGGGCTTCAGAATTCCAAAAGTGCAAATACTGCAATTTATCTTTTTAAATGATCACGCTCAAAATTCGACTTGCCCCGGGGCAACCCTATCCCCTCGCGGGCTGGCGTATGGTTTTCCTCATTTCCCCCGGAATCTCTTACATTTATTTTTTCTTCGTATTTGTATTCGTTTCCTGTAACGTCATATATTTCTTCTGACGTCTTCATATCGTTTGGGGTGCTAGGGTTCTTTGTGGACGTAATAAGTTTATAATTTAATAACAATACGTTTCGGGTGTGGAACGTTGTTAGGATTTGTTTTAACGAGAACGCATTTTTTGAAAAATGCTTGAAAGTTAAATCTTGATTCAAAAATGCTTGAAAGTTAAATCTTCATTAATTAATTGTATTTATGGTCAAACAATAATATAATAATCATGTAGAGCCAGGACAAAATGTTACTTTTATAGACGCGAAAGATTTATAAATTCAAGATATCACATAAGTAGATAAGGGGCCTTAGACAAAGTAACAATTAAAAAACGATAACGAAGTTAGAAAAGGCAAAAATGTATGGGATTGACATACGCCGCGTTAGATCACGTGGTCTATCTAATGTCAATCCCATACATTTTTCCTTTTCTAACTTCGTTATCGTTTTTTAATTGTTACTTTGTCTACGGGCCCAGGTTTATTTTTAAGAAGTCCTGGAAAGTATCAATTTCTTATCACGCATATAGCTACTGAATTTGTACAATAACAGTTCAATTTATTGAAAGACAATATTTTCTCAGATCAATAAAGAAGAAAAACATTCCTACTACGTACCTACTAGGATAATTTAATATTTGCATTGCAAATACTTTTTCCGAAAAACGACCGTCGCAATAACATGAGCTACGCCTATTATTTATTACGCATTATATTAATCTAGACATACACTACCTTATACTTTTTCACTTACCATAATATGCTTAGGCGCGTAAATCTCAACCCGTGTCGCTTAAACCTGTCTCATATAAAATGACTTGACTTTAGTCGCGAACACGGGAATTCTTCTTTATGGCACTACAAGCCTCCCGGGGTAGGATCACTTCGCATTTTATGAAATCGTCAAGTCAAGGGGTGAATTGGTTGTTATATATGATGGTTTTAGTTACGTTGTTCCCAGCTTGAATATGAATGAAGACCTGTGTAATAATGAGTGGAGTATGTTTTAGGCGATTTTTTGTCTCCAAAAATGGCGACGTGTCATGTTTCTTGTGAAATTCCCTTGTGGATTATAAGATAAATGTGATATTTTATGTTTATTTAACTGGCAAGTACGTGATAAGACTTCTATGCCCTATCAAATAAAATTTTTTTCACACAAGTCTCAGTAAAGGTTTCTATACAGCACGGTAGGTTCTACCCACCCTTTTATTTCACCCATACGTTGATTGCTGCACCAAAAAACAAAAACATTCTGGATCTTCTATTTGAAAACCGATTAACTCCAACAAAGAGAACAAATTCATTTGGAACCCTAAACATGCAAATAAGCCGAGTATTAACATTGGCAGTGATAATTAAAAAACTCTTCCACTGTCCGATCTCATTTCCCAACCAAATTCACTCATAAAGGAAAACGCTTGTAAATTCATTGTTTCGTCCAATAAACGGTACTTTTAAATAAACGGCGCGTTGTTTAAAATGGCACCCTTCGCCGAAACTTTCCATCTGGATACAATACAAACATACGTCCGTTTAGGGAGATACACTCATGGCTTTATCGTCTGTCCAAGTTATGGGAAATTGCGAAATTTCCATAACTTGAGCAAATTATAAGATTATGCAATAGGCATAGCTTCTATCGCGGGCCTTGAGCGCGGGGACCGAATCCAGAAACTCTGTTACGAAAAAACCTCACGCTCCTCACTCCGACGGGCACGGAGGTGTGGCTTGAAGGCATAGCATGCAATAGCTTTACCGCGGCAGTCCCCGAGTGCCACACGTCTTTTTTATTATACTAGTTAGTTTTTATTAGCAATAACTTCACGACTTTCCACCTGATGGTATTCGACAGGTAGATTGAAATTTTACAATCTATTTAAGGACGTAAAGAAGGATAATAATTTTCACCTAGTTTTATAAATACAGTAGTTACAAAAAAAATAAACGGACGTTTTATATGGAGGGTATTACCAAAAGACGATCCATTGCGTGTAAAAATATTGAATGTTTGTGATTAATAGTGAATAACAAACAACATAACATATCTAGGCGCCATCTGCTAATCCTTTTTCAATGACATAAGAACAACGCTTTAGTACGTTTTCTACAAATAATAGTTGTTTAACAAAAAAGCCGTGTTGGTTTTCTATTATTCTTATAAGGGAAAACAGAACTTTCTGCAATTTCGATTTCACTGTCGATGTAGACATGCACTAAAGTACTAAACTGACTTTCGAATACATTTTCTAGTGACATCACCTGACGGTGCTGATTTTTATAACCGCTACATCTTTTAACATGCGCTTAAGGAACGAACACAAAAAACTGACTGTTTCGTCAGTAAAAGGAACAAACTGGCACGCAACAATGCCATGATCTCTAATGAAGAGTTTTATACACAAAGCTACCAACTCTTTTATTAATACCCCGTGTTGTGCTTCAGACTTATCGCATACAGGGGGTTTCTTTTTTTATACAAACCACTATATTTTTATCGAGGTATTCCGTTTGAAACTGCGGCGACGTTTCAAAGGGGCGTGACTAGACAGGCGAGCTATCGTCATAGAATACATGTTTTAATCTAAAATTCACGTCATAAAACACAGTGTAAAGTTGACAGAGGAGCTTGCAGCACTTTTTAGTTGCCAACTATGTGAAAAATAATGTTTCACTCACTCAATATTGTTCTCGGCTCTTACGCTATTAACTGCAGCGATCCAAGAGCTTTCAGGAACACATTATTTTTACTATTGTTCATCGTAACACATTATTTGACCAAGACAAGATATTTGTGTATTCTAAAAAAATTAACGTAATTAATTCACATGGAAGAAGAATTATATTACTCCGATTTTTTATTCCCCATGAAATCAAGCTAATATTTAATCTAAAATAAAAATAATGATACTGTAAACAAAATTTCCCAATAAAAGAATAAGGAACGGCAGGAATTATTCAAATACCCATTAGCTTCAGGATTCCTTGACGATGAGACGTGTACCGTAATTTTTCACATAAAATATTCAACTCATGCAGGATGGAGTGCGCGAGTGTACTGCGGTGTGTACAGTCATTTGTTTAATGGTCTTAAAGCACTCGCTAGCAAACAAGGCCGTATTTATATCACTAACAGAAAGATAGGTCACTTGGGTCGGGGAGTCATAAGCTGAATTTATATGAGGAACCTTATATGGACTTTTTTAATAAAGATTATCAGTAATATATTGGGTTTTATTTTTTTGCAATTACGCCTTATTTACTGTTCCGATTTCTTAAATAGACACTTATCTTTGGAATAATGTTTGGATCTCTATCTATATACGGGTTCATACGGGTTATACGGGTCATACGGGTTCATAAAAAATTATCACCAATTAAAAAATACAGAATTATCTAATAGCCCACTCATTTTACTTGAACAAGAAAAAATTACAGTTCGTTGAGGAAGAAAGAAAGAAAGAAAGATCATTTATTTGACTATTTTTAAATTACAGATTACATTTTGATCAAAATCGATCAACCAATGACCATTTTGTAGCTGTGCAGAATTCGGTTCAGTTTTGGTGTTTCGAAAACTTCAGAAACTAAGTCTTCACAAAATAAGTCTATAACTTCACACTAACCACAGGCTAGACTATTTTTTAAGATGGCAGCACGCCAGTAGTACGGCTTGCATATTGGAAGTAAATTGTTTTCGTCTTTTCGACCGTGTACAGGAACGCAGCTCGTGACAGCTAAGCCAAGATGGCGGATTGATGTCGAATATTTAAACTGTCCAATAGCGTGCTTCCGATGCATTTCTAGTTCATGTATCGAGTTTGAATTGAGATCTGTAATAGCCTTCTTTTTGATGGAAGTTATGGGATATATTTGAATTTTTTCGAAATGTTTACACTATCGAATGCTGCGTTTTATTATGGTAGAGAGGATGACTTATTTTTTAAATATTACAGTATTATATTTGACCAGCTGCGCTCCGCGGCTTCACCGCCGTGACTTCTTCGATAAATGTGCTATCAAACACCAAAAGAATTTTTCAAATCGGACCAGTAGTTCTTGAGATTAGCGCGTTCAAACAAACAAACTCTTCAGCTTTATAATATTAGTATAGATTATTTTACCTAAAACATTAGAAAGAAACCACTAAATGGTTTCTACATAAAGATGTTTACTACATTTGAGTTATATTATGTTTAAATTTCATATCTTTTAATATCTTTAAAGTACTCAATAGGTATACATTAAATACAAATATTGCATAACAATAATTAAGTTGTAAAACAGCATATAATATGTAAAACTTGGTAAACGCAACAGAACAATACCGTTGTAACTAGTTAGAAGTTAGATTTTATGTTTGTTTGATGCTCTTAAATGGTTAAGTGTCGCTAATGCAATTCAATTTTATATCGAAAGTTTGTATGGCTTAAAAGTGCCGTATTTTGCGTTTAGAGTTTGTTAATGAAATAACTATTTAATAGAGAAAGAGCAGTATAAGTGGTTGAAGAGAGTTTGGTTAAGGTTATACATATTATGAGTAGCGAGTAGAGAAATGTTTTTTATTTCTTATAATATATTAACGTTGTTAGATTTATTTAGTTCAATATGATTGCAATTAACATGGTATTAATTATTATAGAGTCAGAGTAGATATTATTAAAAGTTAACTGGAAAACCAGCGTGATTATTAGGTCTAATCGAGCGTGAACCAAACTGAGGCATGTCCCGAAATATAAATAGCTCTAATTCCATGCTTTATTTGATTAGTACACACACACTAACATAATAAGTATTTGTACACACAAACACTAAAATTCTCTTATAATTTAATATTTATTTATTATATGTCACAAGAACATGTAGTAATACCCTATCTCAAAATTAATTTAGCGTCGCCGTCCCTCATAAACTTCCTTATAATTTACTGCAAGCCGCCATAAAAACGCAATTTGCGTAATTCAAATCTCTGATATAAAACACTTTAATACTATTTAGCGCCATTACAAAGTAATGAATTTCAAAAAACGTAACGACACGAGAATTTATCGTGACGTGTTTGTCACGCGACACGACATCGATAGGGTTAATAAATTTATCGTTACTTTGCAATGCTCATGTATAAAAAAGTGTAATTTAAGTGATTAAATTTTATTTCGTGCGACCTTTTAACAACTTCGTACCTTTTAACTGATAATTTACCGGTTGTTATATTTTTGTCAAAGTTGTAGATCTCGGATGATTTATGGCGGGAAATGTTGCGCCTTTTCTGTATTAAATTTAAACAAATTATCCTTCACAATTAACAGTATTATCCCTATTATTATCTCATATTATGTCATTATTTGTTATTGTTATTTAGAAACCAACGACGTACACTTTATTTTCAAAATTATCTAATTAACGAGCGTGTTAAAAAAATGATAAACGCATGATCATATTTCCAATAAGACATTGGATTCGATTACCGGTGATGGATGAGTAAAAAAAATCTCAGTATGACACAAATAGCTTATTACCTCTGTATGTACCTCTATATTTTAATTAAGTTCCCCATACCTCACTACTGAACTCTATATATCTACTTATTCACTCAAACATTTTAATTTATTAATTTTTTTTAGAAGCACTTTTGAGTTCACATTACATATTTTTAACATTTACCACCGATTCGTAAAGCAGTATCGGAGAAGAACCGGCAAGAAACTCCATAGTTGCTCTATAGTCACATAACACTTTAAACTAGCTACATAATTTTTCCGCTATAAAACGTTACAAGGAATACCACCCACCAAAACTTCCCATACAACATACTGAGAAGCAAGACGAAATATTCTAAGAAGGGAAATCTAAAAATAATAAAAGCTAGCTTATTCATGGTACGTGGAACATTCTATCAAATGTCAGAGCGAGGCCTTTGGATTGTTTTCCGCGGAACCATCGGCCCGTGAAATCATAGGGTATAAACATCTTTTGAAATTGCTTCGACATGTCGCTTATTTTATCTTTTATAAAATGTATGAAATCCGACAATGGCGATGTGGCTTTTCGACATTTTAACGGAAAATGTTTGGCTTTATTGGAAACAATTTTATTTCAGTTATAAGTCTACAATTTGATTAAAACTTATTAAATATTATTAAAACTAATGTTATACGCATATAATATTATCAGTCTTAAGTGTATTTTATAAAATTTGAAGATTACTCTCTCTACATCTCTTCACTCATAAACTTTTGAACCGATTTGGCCTAAATTTGATATTCAGATACACTAAAGCCTGAATTAACATACACCTACCTACTCTAATTTCCTCGAATACTGCGAGAGCAAAGCCGCAGCCGGAGTAATATTAATATTATAAGATAAATTATGTAAAGCAGGTGTGTATAAAATTCTAAGCCATAATTAAATTACTCTGGTTACTTTTACTCTCGCATTAAGTACGATATATATACGAGTAAATAAGCATCTTGGTGATCGCTATTTCCTTTTAAAATTCTAGGTCAATATTTCTTCTAATTTTTAACACAACACAGACGACGTTGCGGGCAACTACAAGTATTAACATAACGTACTTTAAAAAGAAATAGAAGAAAAAATCGCAAGCGCCCGTTACAACATTTATCTAGTACGATATCGCGATTCCAACTTCAAAGGCAAAAATAATTTTCCTGCTCTTTGTCCCAACTAAAACTCGCTGTAACTTTGTTAAAAGTTTACGTGAAATATGTGTTCGAGTAAAATATGAATTTAAAACACGCAATTTTCATATACTTACAGGCAACTTACGACAATAATGAATTGTCGAAAATGAAGAGGACGTCGCCGTCGCCCCTTGATTTTTGAGTTATTTTTAATTATGATCGCGATTATTCCGTTTCGAATTATTTTGATGGAACACGACTTTTGTGTAATTCTTTTGTTAATGTTTATTGTTATTGCCAAAGAACGGTTAATTAAAAAAAAATTGGTTGTCTGTAAAGTCGGTTTACTGACGATAGTTGAACGTGACAACGTCTTAAGGCTGATTGTGCTTCTTTGTCGCTCGTTCCGCGCTCTCGCTTGCACTTCAAGCCTTACATGGAACGCCTCAGTGCGAGGTAACGCCGCATGAGTCATGTTTTTTCGTGCGTGCAGCCGGCTCTATCGAATTATAAGACATTGTCACGTCAAAATGTAGGTTATATTTTCCGGTATCAATCTACTACGATATACTTACCTACAGAAACAAGGAAAGATACATATTGTCAGTTAAAAAAACATGAGGAAATCAGTTTACAGATATGAAGGTTTATAAATTATAGTAACCAAACGAATACCTACGAGCACAGACTAATAATAATATACTACGTACTACGAGTAATTTAATGTTATAGAGATTTACTACAGTTATAAGTATTATACTACTTATATCGAACAATTATTCTTAGGAAGGAAGTGTTGGAAGATGCGTGCATTGCCCATAACACTATAGTAGTTTACGATATAGTTAATTTAAATAAAGCATTTAAATATTGTTTTTAAAGAGAACATACTTTTATTCGAAATTAACCCCGGTTCCCTTTGCAATGGAAACGCTAAACGAATAGGTTATTCATCATTCGATCCACATTTAAAAGATAAGAAGTAGATTTTCCCATTATTAAGGTTCAAGATAATATAAGTATAATCTTAATGTCTCCAAAGGAATGTTAATAGTTAGCAAATAAATACGGGTTTTGTCACGCGACCGTCGCGCCGCACGCTTCGTGTTTTTTCAAGCTTTCGGAAAACCTGCAATAACACTTAGTAAGTTTAAATTACTTTTGACGTATTAAATAATTCTATTACCATATCAAAAACTAGCTGTGCCCCGCCTTGCTCCGCTCCTGTTGGTCTTAGCGTGATGATATAATATAGCCTTAGCTTTCATCGATAAATGGGCTATCTAACACCGAAAGAATTTTTCAAATCGGACCAGTAGCTCCTGAGATTAGCGCGTTCAAACAAACAAACAAGCTCTTCAGCTTTATAATATTAGTATAGATTTACTGATTTTTTTCTACAGATACTAATTATAGGTATCTACGTAATTTTATGTAGAAAGAAGGAACGAAGGAATGTCCAATCATAGTGGACGTTCTTTAGGATTTCTTTTTATAATTTATATTGCATCGAGAATAATAGAAAAATACTCGACAAATTGCGAAGCGTCTTATCTATTATATTTGTATTATAACTTATAAGTATTCTTCAATACTCGATAAATAGTTTTGTCCTGGTTTTGCAAACGATGTTATTTTCTATACAATTAATTATTGTTTCTTATTTAATTCTAATTAAGTATTCATCATTCATATTTTAACTGACCGGTTGGCTTGATAGTGACCCTGCCTTCCAAACCAGAGGTCGTGGGTTCGATTCCCACCCAGGGCAAATATTTGTGTGATGAATGGGCATGTTTCTGTGTCTTGGTGTTAATTATCTATATAAGTATGTATTTAAAAATTATATATGTTACATACATATATAATTTTTAAATACATACTTATATATCAGCCATTTGGTTTCCATAACACAAGCGAAAGCTAAGTATGGGATCAGATCGTGCCGTGTGTGTGAAAAATGACATGAAATATTTATTTATTAATTCACATCTAAGGTTGGCAAGGAAATTGATTTACTAATGTCAACTTGGCTTCCTTCACAATAATTGAAATTTCCAAACATGAATTATTGAGCAGTCGAACATTATTAACGAAATACTTGGATGCAAAACGTAAAAGAATTTTCAATTGGGAAGTTCGGAGCCTCTCGTCACGTAGAAGTGATCCATCTGCGCCCCTATGCGTTGCATTGACGCGTTTTGAAAAATGTAAAAAGGTCATTCGGGACATCACGTAACGTTCATTTGTTACCGAATTCCTTAACGATGCCGTGTTATCGGATATTTGATGATTGTAGACGGAAGGAGACTTTGAAACGTGGCGCATTTTTATTATTTGCATTTGGATAATACCTAACAATATTAATCTTACCGCACTTTGTTACAACGTTCTTTATTAAAATGTCATAAATAAGATGACTTGTTTCGAAAAGCTCTACAAATGAGTTTAAATTATACAGTATTTTTATAATCTGACTGCTACTGCTATTTTTTTCAATTCTTTAACACAATTTGTAAACAAACAAGTGTTTTAATAGCAACATTTGGCTGAAAAGCCAAAAGCGCAACTTTCTCAAAAGCCTAAAGTCACCAACATTTCAAAAGCCCAAACTCACCACTTCTTTCTTCTACAGAACAACAAAATGCACCACCGGGTCACCACACAGGGAGCGACGGCGGCGGGAGGAGGACCCACAACCTGCTGGGTTCAGTGCCGCACTACATCGTACCCCCCCTCCCCCGCCCCCCGCGCTACTCAGGCGGTTGGGGGTTAAGGAACCCACTGGGTTGGGCAAGGTGAGATAGAAGATTGGTAGCAAAGAGATTTTTATAATTACAGAAAAAACGGAAAAACGAACAAGCAGAGCTTTTAATAGCGCTACTACAATGAATGAAAAGTTCTTAATTAAACAATATATTTTATTTATTAATTAAACCTTTGCAAATGATTTTGAATTGTACTTACATAGGTATTCGATACGATCAATTCGAAAAAGTCATCATAAATCATATCGAGTAGGTATATAAAATCATTATACATAACCCTAGAACTTTCACGTCTGAGCTGATTTTGGTTATATTTTCTACAGAGATGTGGAAGGACATTTATTTCTGTTATCGTAAAAAAAACACCAAGGAAGTGAAATAGTATGTTTGCGGAAAGGCTGTTAATGTGAAGTGCACGCAAGCGAAGCCGCAGGCGGAAAGCTAACAT
Organism: Colias eurytheme; assembly: GCA_907164685.1. Lineage (NCBI taxonomy): Eukaryota > Metazoa > Arthropoda > Insecta > Lepidoptera > Pieridae > Colias > Colias eurytheme. The sequence continues at coordinate 76,944 of CAJQZN010040515.1, forward strand.
ACATACATACATATATTATAATGGTAGAGCGTCTTTATAATAATAATCTTAACAATGTGACCTTTAAAGAAAGGAGTAAATGAAATATTTTTAAAACTGTGGTTTTGTTCAACCGACTTAAAAAAAAGAAGGAGGTTCTAAATTCGATTGATGTTTTTGTTAAAAATAATTTTTGTTTCCCGTTGCTGCACAATTATATGCCTTTAATAAAAAGCTCCAATTTTAAACACACAGATACACTAAATTAATTTATACCTAAACTTCATAACTACGAATTCACAAGTTGCAAAGTCAAAGAGTCGTCAAGTAGCTCATAAGAAACTTACGTACGTGACGAGACGATGTCTAGTCGATGATTAAAGAACTCCACAGAGAACCGACTCCAAACTCAGTCTTCGAAAAATCAACAGTTCCACAGATTATAATTGACCGGCAAAAATGGGCAAAGATAAAAATAGTTGGTATCGATCTATGAAAAATTTATGCGCCTGGGTAATTTGGAAAAATAATACTTCCCGGTAAATTGCAAAAATAGTATATTTTTTTTTACCTGTTTCTATAAAATATCAAATATGATTAATATAATACGTATACATATTTGATACTTTGTAGAAACAGATAAGTATACACCTTATATTTATGACCATTACCACTATCAGAATTAAAATAATATTAATCAGCAACATTTTATATTATTTACTAGCTGTACTTACACTTTACTGTGGCACATTTGGTTGCATAGAAAAAATAAAAAAAGGTTTTTCCATCGAAGTTTGAACTCAATATTGATTGAGTGGAGCATAACCTACTTTACACAAAAGCAAAAAGAATCCCATGAATCTACAGGATTTCAAAGCCAACCCACTTTCACACAATCTACACACAAAACTCAATACCAAAGCGCAAACAAACAGACAATAAGTCAAGACGTACAGTTAACCAGGTCTCACTAATTGGTCCCTTAATGAGACAACTGATGATCTTCCCTAATGAGCACTTCTGCAAGATAATAATCTTTTATTAGTTACAGCGGAGAGAGATAAATCTTCCTTTGCATATCAATGAGGTTTGGTTTGTTTCAGTGCCGTTAGATGGCGCTGCGTCGCTTGACTTGCGTTTTGTGTTTACCGCAGAGTATAAGCATAGATAACTAAATAGTTACTAGTATTAGGGCGTATTCAGAAAGAAAGCTTGAAACTTATAAGCGCTTATAAGCGCTTATAAGCGCTTATCGGCGCTTGTCAGCGCTGGTAGCCCGCGCAGGAAAATATATGAACATGACAAGCGCCGATAAGCGCTTATAAGTTTCAAGCTTTCTTTCTGAATACTCCCTAAGGTAATATAATATTAATATAGAGAGCATGAAAAATCGTTTTAAAATGACGTAACTCTATCCCTTTATAAGTGTATCAAACTTTCAGTGAGGCATACAATTTTTTGTTTATAATTTTACATGTAATTATTAGTACTTATGGGTTTAAATATCTAAGAAATATTATAAATTACGATTTAAAGCTCACATGCAGTAACATAACAAATGTATCTTTAATTATGTCATTTGTCTATTATTAGAATGTAAAATAAAATACATCATAATCGCAAAATTGAACAGTCGTTTAGCAAAAAACGTAAAAACGTACTTAATTTGTGACCCACTTGCATATTTCCCATCTCATCTCAACAAGGATTAATAATGTTCAAACTTACCGTGTTCGTTAGCGCAAAAACCTGATTTCATGCTCCGATGCGTCCCGATGATATTAGAGTTTAGCGTGCAACAAGTCAAAATTGCACCTTCATGACGACGCGTGATTTGCTTTTTTTAATGCTGCCAGTGACATAGACTTTTTCTAGTTTTAAATTTGGAATTTAATTTTTTATGTTTAGAGAAAGGTGGTTCGATCTCTTTTTAAGATGCTTTTGAATGTGTAAAGAAATAACATAAAATATTTTTTCTTCTTGCTACCTACTTTAGCGAGTGAAAATGTCTGGTTTCGTTATTTCGATCAAGTTAATAAGTTAATTAACTTTAAAAAGTAAATAAATATAGAAAATAAAACACTTAATTTTTGGTGTGTTCTCAATATTATAAAGAAATGGTCTACTGCTCTCTCTAAAATAGAATTTTTAACAAGTTTAAAATTGTTTATTTAAAATGTTGGTCTATAATTCCGATCACGAAAGACATTAGAAGTTCGATCGGACGGTAATGCGATTAGTGACCAAGTTCATAGTAAATTCAAATACCTCCGCTCTCGTGGTCTGAATATCGGAAATATTAATAGAGCTCTAACTAGAATAATAATGTAATCTCATTGCTGCGTCAATCCTCTTTGTTTGGACATTAATGGTACACCTTTTGAATTTGCAATTGGTTTACTAAAATATCAAAGACAATTTTTAAATCAATCATATGAATTATAACGCTGGTATTATGTACATTTTACGTGTAAAATTCTTCATTTCACACTGATCATTTTTAAGAGGTACCTACCTACTACCTATGTGATCAGTTTTCTGTAGTCAGATCGTGGAATTTTTTGCTTGCTCTGCACCGAGAATCGAATCCAGAACACGTATTCTTCAACTTCTGTTAGAAATAATAGGTAAATAAAATACAATACATTGAGACGAATTTACTATTTTTCTTTTTGGATTTTTAGCACTACCATTATTTCATGACGTCTCTATCCTAATCTTATACTAAACAACATAATTAACATCAATTAAAATCATATAAAATAACTAACCTATCTCACATACTACCTATAGATTAATCACACATGTATTTAAGACTAAACGCTAACCTCGACCACAAGCCAACATCATAAGACAGGCTAACGAACGCAAACCCCAGACCAGCAGGTTAATGTTACATACTGCACAATTTATGTGCAAGCCTGGGAATTTACAGTCCTTGGTATTTCAGCAAAGGGATTCTCGTCAGAGAGATCTCTAAAATTATAGAATATGGCTAAGAAGTGCTTTTGGTGGTTACGATACATCGTTAATTTATATTTTTTAAATATCCATAGAAGTAAAACTTTATTCAAAAAATAATTGTATGTTTTATTATTTCAAGTAATAACGTAATGATATAAGATGTAATTAGATGCAGACTTCTATAATAAAATTATTCAATAGGTTTTTACATAAAAGACACAGGAAATGTAAGAATTGATGGCTATAACAACTAGTAGCTTACAACCACTCCAGAAATTCCTACTTAAAAAAATAAAACGTAAAATTTTATTTTCCCAACATTTTCACTCTTTATGAATGCTTCCACTATCAAAGCGGTTATAAAAATATTGCAAAATGGAAATTCCAAAAAGAACGTCAGCTTTAAAAAAATACGCGGCTATTTGCAATTCTATCAGACAGGACTATTATGATATTGACAGGCTTTTGTGGGGAAAACGTAAGCCGTAAAAAATTAACAGACATGGTAGGTAGGTATGCGAATTTACAATTCTTGATAACGGCCGGCCGTTGTGACAAAAACACTAGCAGATAAGCGTTCCACAAATCCTGCAGCTTTCGGTCTCTAGTGTAATGTAGAATGTAGCGTTTATTATGTGCTTTGTAATTTTCATCGTTTTAATATTTCGTAGAGCAAACGTTATGCATATCTATGCCACATGTTTTGTGTACGTTATAATAGAATATACTACGGAATAAGAGACTACAAATGGCTCACGTGTACATTCAGAGAAATAATTTATAAATATGTCACTGCAGCGCTCACGTATTTCATTAAGGGTCGTTTTTTCAATACTTGGATAAAACTTATCCGTCCAATAAAGTATTACACGATAATATTAAAATGTCACGTAAACTGTCAAATACGGGCAATTAGAATACGTTTTTAAAATGGTAGTTTTATACATTATTCGACGAATAAGTTTTATTCAAGCATTGAAAAATCGGTCCTTAAGATAAGTGAACGTGCTTTCAGACCCAACAGTTTTGATAAAATATTTTAAGTATCTAGTTATTCAATGCATCAATACTAATACGATTTAATAATTGAGAAAGAAACTTTCGACTTTTCCTTACAGACTTACTTATAAGGATAATGTAAAAAAGATACCTACTTCAGTAATAATTTACACCGTTTCAGAAGAGGGGGCCGCGGGAACTTACAGTATACAATCATAACACTAATATAGTTACAGGTATTGACCCATATAAGGGCCGGGACAAATATCAGAGGAGATTGTTTTGACGCGTTATGAGATTTACGTCCCTTATCCTGGCTTTTATTTGATATTTTTGTTTACGTTCGATTTACGGGATGTGTTTCATTCGGTACGCGTGATTGAACTAGTTTTCTTGGAGTTATAGCTTTTTTGTATGATATTTTGTTTTATGATTAACGAGATATTGCAAAATCACGATGTGATACGAAAATTTAACACATATTACGTCACATTTTCAAAAATTTAATGAAATCAATATAATTTTAATTTTTATGCACGCCTAATAATGAATACACGGCATAGATTACCAATATTTATGGAACATAATACGCACAATCTACTATTAAAACGGTTTTACAATTTTATATAAATGTGAATGATATAAAATTCCTAAATATATGCTAAAACTTTTATAGTTACGGAAAAATTTAAACGAGCGACCGTATGTAAATATCATTTTAAAAGTATTTTGACGATGCATTCCGTTAAGTGCAACTGAAAACTCTTTTTGTCGACTCTTTAGTATTCAGCTTTGTCGTCTTTTTCGCCATGAATTTAAACCATGCAATTAAAATAATAAACAAGGAGCTACATTTTGCTTATAACAGCTAGATATTTAAATTAAAACGCCTGGGTAGAAACCTATTTATTTGAGAGCTTAATTGAAAATACTTAACCTGGCAATCCAAAAAAGGTACTAGGATAATATGAAAATAGAAGACAAGATCATAAATCTTTTGAAGAAAAATACTTCAAAATATTGAGAAATATCGTTAATAGCAATAATTACGTATTTAAAACAATATTGAATGCTAATTTAGAATGATTGATAGTGATAGAGCGCTAGTTTTCTTAGAGGCATCAGGAAGACAAAGTACCAGGGGAACATAAGTAAGCGTAGGTACATTGAATGCGGGTTTCCCAGTTGCTGTCAATTTGTAGCGTCCAATGAGATCGGTGGACAGCGCCCACGGGATTAAACTTCTTATTGATTCGACCCTTTTTTATCTGTCTCCGGCCAAGCCATGAGTGGAGCGCGGGAAAATTGTTGTCAATTCAGAGAACTTCTATAGGTAATGCTCATGTTGTTTAATATTGTTAAAGATTTCTTGCTTGTTAAGCTTGAACTTGTTTTTAATTGAAATCCAGAATATTAATAAAAAAAAAGACGGGTTGCACTCCGGGAGTGCCGGCAGAAGTGAAAACTTGATTATTAACGTTGAGCATGTTTGATATTTTGGAATGGTCTTACGCTTTTTCGATCAGGTCACATGTCCTGACGCGAGTTTAAGATTTTATACGCATTACAGAAAAAGTGCTCAACGCCGCTAAAGAAGTTTTCACTTCAAAAGTTTTCACTTCATTAAGCTTCGCCATTAGATTGTCATGTTAATATTATGAAAAAGACCTTTTTGTCCCTAATGGATATTTAAAAAAATTGTTTTTCTTTGACTAGGTTCTAGGGGATCATTTTAATAATTATTATTTTATTAGGTAAGTACATAATTAATAATATAGGTATACTAAGTTTTCAACTGTTTTACAAGATATCTTATAGTTTCAATTTAAATTGACCGCCATGGCTGTAATTCTATCGAAAAGACGTATAACTTGAACAAGAAAGTTAATACATTTTAAACTTGAACATAAAATTTATTCATTTGTAAAAATTAGTCCACCCTGTATCTCAAATTCCAAAGAAGAATCGCCACCTCCCTTCGCATAAGCTACCTACTTTCCACAAGCACACATGATTTATATGGCCATTATTGATACCAGGATCTCCTTTGATGTCCACGTGATCGAGGACATATCAATTTGCCTTGTTTTTCTTATCTGTGCCTGTTTTGACCCGGCTTATGAGTGGACATGTGCTTAGCTGGCTTAGGAGGGTGTTTTTAGAACATCCTGTGTGTAAAGTATGATATTTTAAACGTGTTTTAGTGACAGTGGGTTGGTGTTGGTTGACAATCGTCAAATACCGTACCTAATGGGTGACAGTGCTATTTGGTAACTAAATGAATATTAGATTTTTTTTTTAAATAGAATGAGAGAAAATTTGAAAATATTTAAAAAGTTATTTATTACCTTTTAGGTATTATTAATAATGATAGCTTTAGGTACCTTGAAATTTTTCACATTTTCCGAGAGTGAGTCTACTTTGAGATGCTTACCATAAAATGCTAGTATTAATCTTTAATTTGCAAATTAGACGTAAACGGCAGATACGGCATATACCTAATGACATAAATATTAAATTAAATATCATAATTTTCTAATATTTTCATCTTTATCATTTCCTTCAAGCACTCCCACACAATAAAGTGCCATTATAAAAAGAA
>CAJQZN010040517.1:0-37388 GCA_907164685.1 Colias eurytheme
GTGGTGTGTGTAGTCCCCCCCACAGCAGGACTGCAACGTGTTCCCGGTAGTTTTAACGAAATATTTAATCTCAATATTTCTTTCATCTATCTAGAATACCTATATACTGGTAAATTTTTAAAGAAAATGTTTTTATACAGGGTGTCCCGCAATCGGTATACTAAGCGCGAAGGGGCTTGTAGTTTTGCATACACTGATCACGTAAAAAATACTTAAACAACAAAATTACGTCAAAAATTTTTTGCTACATTTTTTCTTAAAATATAGATTTCTTCTCTAGCATTGCGCAGTCGGCATATACCGCTTCGCTTATGTGAGCATTTTGTCTATAAAAACATAATCTTAAACGATAGGTCACGTGCTGGTATCAAAGTTGGGCGAGTAGCTTGTTAGGGGTGTACACATAGAGTTTTAAGAATTCATCTATTTGAAAAAAAACTGCGTCTGGAATTTTATAACTATTTTTTACGTACTCAGCGTATGCAAAACTATAACCTCCTTTAAGCTTAGTATACAACAATAACCAACAGTGGGACACCCTGTATATACAATAATTAAAGGTTAGTATCCGGCTTGAAGGACCAAAAGTAACAGTAGACGTCAGGCACATAAAACCGACGAAAAACATCAAAACCTCCAATATGTATAACGCAGTGGTCCACATCACTAACCATTGTTCCAAATAAACTGTTAGGTTCAAGATATTGATAATAATTAATATCATTTTTATATTTTACTAACAGCAAAATTAGCAGAAACAGCGGTACGGTTTCTCGACCAAACTCAAAACATGGTGGACAAGGAAGCTGCCAATATTAACTATGAAACCGAATTGTCTGCTCTCCATGAAATGGTGAGTCTATTGTAGTTTTTATCTATGGTCTTGTACGTCTTTAAAGTTAAAAAGTATTTTCTTAGAGTTATGCTAATTCTATCCTTATTACTAATAGGATAAAGTTCATATTTGAATTGAATTGTTATTTTGCAGTTATATATAATAGATTTTTTGGCCTACGTACATATTATATTGGTTCGAAATGAAAAATATTTAATATAACAAGCATAATATATAATTTGTTTCAGGTACGATCCACCGTATCATATCTTCTAACAGATTCCCAAGCAGTGGTGAAAAGGGCTTTAGTTGAAAACGGTATCACCAAACTTTGCGTGTTCTTTGGAAAACAGAAAGGTTTGATTTTTTATTGTACATGTACAATGGTTATCACTTTCATTTTCTAGAAACTTATTATTTTTGGAAGATTAATAATATTATTTGTAACTTTAGATAGCTGAAAACAAATTCACCAAAAAAAAAAAATTATACCGGCCGAATTGATAACCTCCTCGTTTTTTTGGAAGTCGGTTAAAAAGCTGAAATCATGTTTTCCATAATAATAGGGCCAATAAAAAGGCCTTTATTATTTTTAAAATCGTATAACTTTTCCGTTCATTTTAATTCCTCTAGCCTTCGAGTTCCAATTTATTTTTTAAATGGTCTTTGACCTACAATTTCCACTCCGATTTTGCTCTTATCACAGCCAATATCTTAGCCATTTTACAAACTTGTAAACATTATCGAAATTCATTAAACACATCTTTCACCAGATCTAGATAAAATTAATTCTAGAACAATTTAAACTCAAAAAAAAAATGTGTGCGTGTACTAGTGTACACACGTAAGTACTGAAACTTCGTTATGACCTTATTTTTCAAAAAATAATTTACTATATGCAACTTTACAGAAATACTTCGAATCACACGTTGTAGGGATAAGAAAAAGATGGCGCGTAACGGAAAAATGTCACGCGTAACAAAAAAATGTTACACTAAATTTTTTTCCAACCCCGATAAAGAAGTTTCACTTCAAAAATATGTTTTTCAGCAAACGACGTAATTCTCTCTCACATGGTGACATTCCTCAATGATAAAGAGGAAGTAGCCCTGCGAGGGTGTTTCTTTGAACGTGTGGTTGGAGTAGCTGCATATGTGGGGCAACATGCTGCACCTATACTCTTGCCTCTTTTGCAACAGGTAAGAAAGATATAAGCTATTGCATAGCTTCTATCGCGGGCCTTGAGCGCGGGGACCGAATCCAGAAATTCCGTAACGAAAAAACCTCACGCTCCCCACTCCGACGGGCACGGCGGAGGTGTGGCTTGAAGGCATGTTTTTTTCGTTATATTTGAGAAACTAGCTGTTCCCCGCGGTTTTACCCACATTGCTCCGCTCCTGTTGGTCTTAGCGTAATGATATTTTAGCCTTCCTCGATAAATGGGCTATCTAACACCGAAAGAATTTTTCAAATCGAACCAGTAGTTCTTGAGATTAGCGCGTTCAAACAAACTAACTCTTCAGCTTTATAATATTATTTGTATTTGTATTTTGCAGGGTCTCACGGACCCATCAGAGTGGATAATCGCAAAAGCTATAAGAGCTAGTAGCAGTTTAGCTGAATTAGGACTATTGCCAAAGCAAGCACTATGTTCGCTTCTGGCAGAAAGTGCGGTATATCTAGCACATCCTAATTTGTGGGTAAGTTTAAATTAATGTTTTAAAAACAAAATATGACCTGTCATTGAAAATGGCTTTCAGCATATTTTAGAATTTTCACTTATATATAATATATAATATCGTTATTGTCCGTTAAAATGGTATTTACCCGTGTTTTTTTGTAATCCACAGTTAAGTTAAAAAAAATTCAATCAATATAATGAATATTATAATGAATTCTTGTTTCTGTCTCACAAAACAGAAAGAAGACTTATTTTTGTTAGAGAGGGTAGTGTAATTAATACTTGATATTTTTATTTGTTTGTATGTTTTTGTAATTATTCAAATTTACAGATACGCCATGAAGTATGTGGTCTAGTTGCATGCGTTGCGAATCTTCTAAACCCAATAGATGTGAACTGTAAAATACTGCCGCTAGTGTGGCCGCACCTCAAACATAAACTTATACAGGTAGAATTTCTGACTTTTTTGTATTGACTCTGTTCTCTATGACTTTTCATGGAAAATATGGGTAGGTAAAAAAAATGTTGATAATAATATAAAGTCAATATATGACCAGCATTTACGTTACATTGTTCAATATAATACACATTGATTGAAAAACAGATTTATAATATTTGGTTCTGATACTATATTGCAATATGTAATTTTCAAAATACCCTCAATTTATAACCATTTGAATTAGAAAGTATTTTGAAGTTGCTATTCAGCCATTGATAAATTAAAGCTAATATACAAAATTTTTCAGGTAGAAAGAGCTGAGCTACTGCTCGAGAGTCTAGCGGAACCGATCCCTAGGAAAGTTTTAGACGCTGTGTTAAGGCACGGCGATGTCGATAGATTAGTGCAAACATTACGGGAAAGGAAGAACGCTAGATTACGGGTAAGTTATTTTTCTAACTGTTTTTGTCTTTATTCAAAGTAACATTATCTAATAAACTTTTCTCCTCTTTGTTTATTTGGTCCTTCGAGCCGGATTTTTACAGAATTTAACTTCGATTCTCTAACGTGGTCCTCATAATGTTGGAACTTTATACGTTACTAGCTGTGTTCCTCGGTTTTACCCGCAGTGTTCCGCTCCTGTTGGAATGCCTCGATAAATGGGCTATCTAACACCTAAAGAATTTTTCAAATCGGACCTCATTTACTTAAAAATTCGTTTTTATGCTTCTTTAATCTAACAGGATGAAAATATTTATGTTTTTTAGGTAAAACAAGGCATGATACCACAATATTCAGAAATGGGACAACAACTCAAGAACTTATTTAGGCGACTAGCATCTGATGGTAAGCTTTTATTTTATTTTAAATCTATTTTTTCTTCCAACAATTCCCGACTAAATCGTTAATATTCTATATTTATTTTGAACCTGTTACATATTATAATGTTGTATTTACAGGTATGACTGAGCATGTAGAAAATCAATTACTAGCAATGAGTGCTCATCTTATTAAAATACAAAGCTCGGCGACACAGGTTAGTTCTACATTATTATTTAAGTCTTAGTGAATCTGTGTGTGCGTATATTTGCGTGTGTGTGAGTTTAACAAGTGTTTAAAAATCTCACATTCAATATTAATATCTTACGATCATTATTTCTATCAAATTGTTTATTTTAAAACTCAATCCGAATGCATAAAAACAATGCAATGGCTTCCATAGAATTTGCCATTGCGTAGTTTTTGCATATGCTTTCATAGATTTTAAATTCGATGTTTGATCTAGATTTTCAATTAAATGTATGGGAGTGTTTGATGTAAATTTTTTGGATATTTCCCGTTTTATTTTTAAAAAGTTATTATTGTCATTTTACTCATTAGGTAAAGGGCGATATCAGTTTAAAGTTTTTTGATATCTGCAATAGTTACGGAATAATCGTCTGTGCACACTTAACGATTACACCCTGTATAATTTCAGGCGCAAGTAATATTTTTAGAATTCACTTATCCAACGTATTGACAATCGAAAATATACTTATTACGTAGTAGTCATGAATTCTTAATAATTCTTTATTAAAATAAATAATTGCAGCATATAACAGAAGCGCCCGGTCGTCTCATATTATCTCGAAGTGGTCTCTCTCGTTCCGTGCAACTCGATACAGGAGTAGGAGACACGTTAGCCAATGTGACTGATAAAATGTACACTTCGACGCAGCAGAATAGGTAAGATTTTTGAAGTGTAACTTCTTTATCGGGGTTGGAAAAAAACTTAGTGTAGCATTTTTTCGTTACGCGTGACATTTTTCCGTTACCATCTTTTTCTTATCCCTACCACGCGTGATTCGACGTATTTCTGTAAAGTTGCATATAGTAAATTATTTTTTGAAAAATAAGGTCATAAAGAAGTTTCACTTCTTACGTGTGTACAATAGTACACGCACACATTTTTTTTTGTTATAATTAACGTATAAGATGGTAGTTTGGTCAAACGTAAATGTTAAATACTTGCAAATGAAATCGGTAAGGTATATGTTAAAATTTGTGGTAAAAGACGGTAGTTCGGTTAAACAGAAATGCTTGAAAAGTGGACAAGTGGCTGTTATTTAATGTTTCAACATCTTAATTTATCTTCGCCACCGTCTTGATTATATAATATGTACAGTTTAAATTCTGTAAATACCTATATTTGGTTAAGTTGCTGTTGTACCTTTGGTCCTTCGGACCGGATTGTGAAGTATTTTGCTTAGTGGACAAGTTACAATAATTTAATGTTTAAACCAATTAATCTGTACCATCTTGCTTTTACGATACTTAATTTTTGTTAACGTTGACAATATATTCTATAAATGTAAATGTTATTTCGTAAATAAACTTAACTCTGGTCCTTCGAGTCGGATTTTAACAATAATTCAATATTATTTATTTCCCTATTCATAATGTTTGTTGATAGGAAACCTCCAAAACCTGGTATACCACACGAGCCTCATATGAATACGGAATGGCAGCACATGTTCGGCCAGACACATGAAATGGCTGCTGGTAAAGGTAAGTTCAAATAAAAAATTGTATATGCATGTTTGTTCATATTTTATACAGGGTGTCTTCTATGATAAATAAACACATGAGTAAATCACAACCGCGCGAATCGGTTGAACTTCTTCAAGCACAAGATGCATGTGTGCGTGGCCACTGGGTATAGATATCATCGCATGATTTGATATAAATCAGTTTAAGCGGGCACTGTCAGTGGAAGCCAGTTGTCAATCATGGTTTTAAGGGCCGATTTTTCAATGCTTGGATAAAACTTATCCGTCCCATAAAGTATTACACGATAATATTAAAATGTCACGTAAACTGTCAAATACGGGCAATTTGAATACGTTTTTAAAATGGTAGTTTTATGCATTACTAGCTGCTCCGCGCGGTTTCACCCCCGTGGTTCCACTCCTGTTGGCCGTAGCGTGATGATATATAGCCTATAACCTTCCTCGATAATTGGGCCACCAAACACCGAAAGAATTTTTCAAATCGGACCTGTAGTTCCCGAGATTAGCGCGCTCAAACAAACAAACAAACAAACTCTTCAGCTTTATAATATTAGTATAGATTCAACGAATAATTTTTAACCAAGGATTGAAAAATCAGCCCTAAAACTATATAATATATCAGGGCCGGACTCAATAACGCAGTCGGTGGGCACAAGTGCGCTGGGCAATGTGGGCGGGGCCGCGAGTGTGGCCGCCAGCGTCACCGCGTCCGCGCCCACACACTCGCAGATGGGGCATAGTGCTAGTTATGTTCAATGTGAGTAAAAATACTATTTTATACTACGTATTACTTTAAACACAACTCGATTTTGACCCACTTTAAACGGACACGGAAAGTTATCACTCCAGAGCTATAAATAAATAAATAATTTTTTGCATAAAAACATGGTACATACTAAGATATTTAGCTTAAAATTATATAACATTCATGTTTTTACTATAACTACATAGCATACAATAATTATTAATTCACAAAATGAACATAGAATGATTAGTTACAATAATAATTAATATGAGTCAGGAGTAATGTCACTAAAAGTTTTATACATTATATCAATAGTTATAAAGTCCGATATACAGTCATACATAGGAATAACACACAGGAGTGTTAATGTAAAATCAACATTATTGTGGTTGTTGTGATAAAAAAGAGCGTGTGTGCTGAGCACACGTGTCAGAAGTGAACATCTTTGGCAAGATTCAAAGATTCAAAATCGTCGCCTTGCTCTTGACGTGACGATATTGCCATGGTGTGACCTTGAAATTTTACTCTCAACGCGCCTAAAGAAGTTTCACTTCAATAAATTAAAAACGTAAAAAATGCACATGAGGGAAGAATGAAAAAATCATAAAATTTGGCATTCCAGATAGTATGGCACCCTGTAGAGTTGAACTGAGGAATTTAATAACTCGTACACAGCAGAAGTTTCAGAAGTCTTTAAGGTAAGTTATATTTATGTAAATAAAATTCAGTAAAACAGGGATGGATCAGGAGGCAAAAAAACTAATTATAGGTTAATAATTTCCTTAAAACTTATCTAAAAAATTTATTTCCTTCAAGTAATAAACGGTAACTTAAATTAGTTTATTGTTAGTTATTAATTTAATTTTTGTTTTGTAATTTTTATATAGGAGTCAAGATGCTACGATAGAAAGCAGTGATGAATTAATACCGCCTCCAACATGGCGACCCGGGAATCAATTGCTTGCTTATCTACATGAACATAAGTATGAATTTTTATTATTTAAGTTTAAAATTTAACATTTTTATATTGTATATTTGAAGTTAAACAACGTAATTTATTAAAATTTGTTTAACAAAAGATAATATTTCAAATCACACAGTGACCTAGTTACCTTCCGTTCTCAATTTATTTGTAATTTTGCCAAATAAGTTAACCACAAGTAAATAGGTAGATTTCAGGCTTATTTATTTCTTACATGAGAATTAATTGTTGCTATTTTTTATTAGAATTATTTCTATTAATTATTTCGGTTATTTCTCACTTCTCCATAAAACCAAAAAACTAACGTTTATTCTATTATCAACAGAGCGCGTGTCAACCAAATGGTGCGACTACCCGCGCACCCGTCGTTCTTCGGCTCTTGTTCAGACGACGGTACAGTGAGATTATGGGACGCAGCTAGATTACAGGGACACGCATATGTTAATAAGTGAGTATAATACACACAAACACACGTATTCGCACACACACACATATATGTTGATAAAACACGCACGTATGCGTACACTCGCACGCACACTGCCAGCCACAAACATTTATCTAAGACATCCATACATGAAAAACATATACTTTCTGAACTCATGTAATTAAAAATTGTCCATCACTTAGTTTAAGATTTTAGTTATATTTTTTTTTTCTTTATAAAACCTTTTAATGTATAATTGTATGCATTTGGTGTTTACCTACCTAAAATTGTACACTTAGTTTTAGGATTAATTTTAAGTAGGTATACTTGTTTATTTTGTGTAACAATTACTGGAAAAACTTTGAATAAATAAATAAATAAAAGTATAATCGTATACTTAATAGAATTGACAGTCACGTGCTAATGCTCTTAATTTCCTCACCTTTTTCTTGTTTACTAATTTCATAAAGTCACTTTTAGAGTATGTTAATGAATTTATTATCATTTAATCCATCAGTCCTCGGAATCACAGACACAATAGAAAATCTATTGTGTCGCGCCCCGATCGGGCCTTACGGTGGTCAATGGGTTAAAACGTCTGGTACTACTATTTTAAAGGGTCATCAACTTAAACATAATAACTTTATTATTATAATAGGTTAAATTCAGTATAATTTCAGATCAAAAGCGATGTACAACCGCAGTGCGGGTCCAGTGATGTCGCTGGCTGCGTGTGAGGGAGGACACTCTTTAGTAGCAGCCACTCAAGAGGGATCTATTTTTGTTCTGAGGTAAGTTAGTTAGGTGAGGTAGGTATGCTTTTTATTGTACCTACATAAACTACCTAAATAAGTACATAATATTCATGAAGGTAAGTTGTTTTGAAATCAGGTAGGTAGATATTTATTTTAATCCGAACCCGAACGACAATTATTAGCGCACACTAGGTCCGGCTCGAAGGCCAGGTTAGGGGCGGTGTATTATCATTTAAGTATCACAACCACGACCGTTCCAGGAGTAATAGGTGTGGAAGGCGTATTCCATTTCTGCCTAACCTGCAAACCGTGTAAGTATTCCAATCTCCAACGTTTCCAAAACGACTGAACTAACTTGTCCAGTAGCGAGAACCTATCAAGCAAACTGACGTGATCAGATTTGACTTGCGGCGCGGGTAATGCTAGTAAAAGCGCGGTAATTAAAATAACAAGAAACAAATGTGTTATAATACTCATATATTTAATATGATAATAGTCAATGATCATAATAATTAGGTGATCATTGCGCGGTAATATCACTGGATGCTTATGTGCATATTCCAGGGCGGAATCGCTTAGACGTCCGATGAGGATAAGTCTGTTGCGAATTGCGGATTCAAGTGATTGAAAGCCTGCGAATAAAATTGATAAAAGAGTATATTATAATACTCCTCTGCAAAATATTTATTTTGCAGGGCGGGAATAATTTTATTCTCAGCGAAATTAAGGTCCGCTACGGTCATCATAACACCGCGGCGGGGTAATAATATAAGGAACCTATAAATATAAAATACACGACGCGACGAGATGCGAAGGGCGGTATCGTATAAAGCACAATGCTTTATAGGCGAGCACACAGTGTGCGCTAATAATTTTCGTTCGGGTTGGGATTAAAGTGTTCGTTAATGTTATATTAATGCACGATTACCGCTTTCAAGAAAGCGTAATTGTGAATACTAATATTATAAAGAGGAAAGGTTTGTATGTATGTATGTATGGTTTTCACGCATAAACTACTGGACCGATTTTGATGAAATTTGGCACAGACAATCTTTAGACCCTGAGAAAGAACACAGGCTACCTTTTATTGCGAAATATGTACCACGGGCGAAGCCGGGGCGGACCGCTAGTTGTGAATAAAGCAAAAAAAAAGTCAGAAGATGAACACTATAGCTACATTTGTTTTTGTTTAGGTAAATTGTATACGTAAAAAGAAACGCAATGGCTAAGTGACGCTACAATACGGTGTTTTTGCCCTTTTAATTGTACACAAAACCAATTTAAATTAAAAAATGTGTATTTTTTTATAAAAAAATATGTTTTCGACTCGAAGGACCAAATTTTAGTTGTCATTAATTAATGACTTCTATTTCTTATGTTTTGTCATTTATTGTTTTCCGACTCAAAGGAATATATTCGAAAATAAAATGCTTATTTTTCTTATACTAGGTTAGATACAGGCTCGTCCCGTTTTACGGCATACACGTTTTTTATTGTACTTGAAGGACCAAATTTAGAAATGCGTATTTTTGTCAAAATAGGTTAGATACAGGTTCATCCCGTATGACGCTATCCCAATGTCGTCAATTAGAAACGAGCGTGGAAGGTGGATGCGTTTCATGCGCAAGCGCAGGTGGCGTGCACGCTGGCGTGATATCGTACGCCACGCTCAATGCTACGATCGTGGGGTGGGATTTGAGGGCGCCTGGTATGTTCTATTATTAGATGAATGAGTAATGTATTTTTGATTTTTTTTTTCATTTTATTGTAATTTTTGAGATTTGATGCTAGTGATCTAGTGAAAGAAGATAGAAAGAAAACATTTATTCATGCATGTCATTCATTCATATTTATTCATTCTTGGCATTGCATGCCTTGAATAGTAAAATTTTTATTATCCAAAAATATACATAAATGCAATTTAAAGATTCTTAATTTCATGACTATTAAAGACGATTGGTTCCATTTTATTACAAATTTTTTCGTATGACTTAACAATCATACAAAAGTTTTTCGTGTTCTTGTCAGGTAGGTCACATTAGGTATTTTATTATTTCCAGGTAACGCATGGAAACTACAGGGCGATTTAAAACAAGGCGTGTACACCTGTCTGTACGCGAATAGTGCGGGCTTCCTCGCCGTTGGTACCTCTAGTGGTGCTATATGCGTGTGGGATCTGCGCTTCCAACTGCCGATCACTACTGTTCGACATCCGAATTGTAAGTTTTTGAGGGTAGTTAGCAAAAATAAAAAATGAAAAGATTTTGAGGGTAGTTAGAAAAAATTTAGAAAAAACTTTCTTTTGTTGCGTGTTGTGGGCCCTCTTCACAATGGGCAGCGTTGGCGAGTTGATGCAATAACGATAGTGTTGTATTTTTATGCAAACACACAAATAATGTAATAATAAAATATTAATAAATTTTCCAGAAAAATTGCTGTACTATTACTAAGGACACGAACAAGAACACGCCAATATGGCGTGAAATTTACGACAATTGCTATATTTTTTGACACGTCAAAAGCTTTTGATAAAGTGTTAAATCAACTAGAAGTTCATGATTTAGGTAGTATTGTGTAAGGTGGATTTCGGACTAACACAGAAAATAGAAAAAAATGTGTTTTTTGCACAAAATCAAATAAAAGTAAAGAACAACAGCCATACCAATAGATTTAAACACATGCAAAAAATATGGATTGCCGCAGGGCTCTGTACTAGAACTACATCTATTTGTAATTTATATTAATGACTTAATCGATGTCTGATTTTATAACATGAAAATTGAGATAAAAACTAACGCAAATAACGAAATGACTTTTCTTCTGCCCTTCCTTTATACCACACGTGGTCATGTTTGCGTTTGAAGCGAAATGTCTAAGTGTACGTTTATTTGCCCTTATGCAGCTATGAAACATTTTCAAATTTCGTCTTACACTATATTTGCGCGAATGTGAGTGACCGGCATGATGGTCAACAAATTAATGCTCAGAACACGCTGTAGCATTTCTTCATTGCCATATTACGCGTTGTGAGCATTTACATTAGCTATAACACGAATTTCACTTTGTATCTCTTTTACGTTGACCACAACAAGTTACGAGCTAATTTTTCGTTCAATAGGCAATTTAAGTCCTTTAGAGTAACGTAACACTTAATGATGATGATGAGAACATATTTTCCTATCACCAGCGGAACGAATCCGTCGCATAGTCGGTTCCGGTCGCGGGTCATCAGTATGGGCGGTGGGGGGGCGGGACGCGGGTGCGTGGTGCGTGGAAAGTGCGCACCGCACACACGCGCTGTGGCCAGCTACCGCACCGCACCCACCACTGCACTATGCGGCACCGGTGAGTTCACACTACACAATACATACTAGTGTTAATGCACACTACACACACTACACACATTGCACATATTGCACACTGCACTAAATAACACACTGCTCACCCGCCGCTGCACTACGCGGTGACGGTAAGTGCACACTACTCACACTACACTATACAGACTAGAAAATATTTAAGTTTACTCATACATCACATATTGCTTCACACGTAATCGCCTTAACGCATACTATACGAATAAAATACGTATTTTTCTCATTAAAAAGTAAACTTTCATGACTACTTAACAAACACATCAAGTGACTCTATACAACAGCCTTTTTACACTATGAACTATGCTAGTAGTGTTGAAAGATGATCAAGATCCTAAAATGATCGTCTTTTTCATAATTTCAAAGATGGAGTCTAAAGATGATTATATTAATTATAAATGGCGATCAGGGTGTGTAGTGATAGTTGTGATGATAGTATTTACGACTAGATTTCCGCTCGCGGCTTCGCCCGCGTTTTCAAAGGAAAACCCGCATAGTTCCCGTTCCCGTGGGATTTCCGGGATAAAACCTATCCTATGTGTTAATCCAAGTTACCCTCTAAATGTGTGCTAAATTTCATTGTAATCGGTTCAGTAGTTTTTACGTGAAAGAGTAACAAACATCCAAACATCCATACTTACAAACTTTCGCCTTTATAATAGTATTTACGATGTTTAATAATGATGAATTCCAATTCTGTAGGCATCCCACTATATATCAGCCGCGTACAGTGGGAGCCGTGACGGGGGACGGTTCCTTATAACTGGTGGGTCGGACTTACGTCTGCGGCTGTGGGACTTGCGCCAACCGGAGGACTCGCACGTGTTGGTCCATGCGCCTCACGACCAGCATCATGCGCCCAAGTATAGGTGAGGGGATAGGCGATGTATTGTGACGTCACAGACGTGGTGAGAGGGGGACTAGAGGCAATCCTGATGACGTCACAGGCGTCAAACTTCATACAGGCCACGTACAGACGAAGGTCAATTCCTTATAACTAGCGGGTCGGACTTACGTGTGCGGTTGTGGGACCTGCGCCAACCGGAGGACTCGCACGTGTTGGTTGCGCCTCACGACCAGCATCATGCGCCCAAGTATAGGTAAGAGAGGGAGTATAGGCAACGATAATATTCTTAAAAAAAAACTGAATCGTCTTTAAATTGTCAGAACTAAACCAAATTTATATAGGGCGTGTGGGTGGCACCAGCTTTCAATTATCGATCTTCTCATGATTGATTTTCTAATCCACTGGAAGGACCACTTTACTGTCTAAAATCTAAATAAAATAAAACTTCAGTTGTCTCTCTGCCTTGTACATTTAAAATTCTAACATTTAAAAATATGTTTAGAAATTAAAGACTTTTTAACGGATTTTAAACGCGATTTATTCATTATATTATTTTCCCGACGTTTCGAACACTTTACAGCGAGCGTGGTCACGGGGAGACTGAGATGTTATACGTTTTGAAATGTATAATACTCGTGTAAAATCAAACACTAGAAAATACTATTTAAAAATATATTTATAACTATAACGCGTCTTAATGCTATAAAACTGAATATACATTTTTTTACAGGAGTAGAATAATCGATGGGACGACAGTAATCCAAGAGTGCTGCAAATCAAACCCGTCCACACCTCCCTCTCTCGCCGAAGATAATGTTTATAGAAGTGTAGAATCAAGGTCCTTCTATCACACCGCACCGATCACGGACATAACACTCGTAGAAGCGAACAAATGCTACTTGGTCAGTTCGTCCGCGGACGGTGTGATAAACGTCTGGAAATAGTTCAGTTCAACTCATTGTGATGTACTTTTAATTGTCCAATGTGGATATATGTATATATGTGCAATATATTGTTATTGGTTATTTGGTGTTTTATTTCTGCCCTATAAACTAATTTACCTCAGAAAAATTAATTAGGAATTAAGTATTTCTAAAGAAAAATTTATATATAAACTGGAAATATTTCTAATATGTACTTTATAATGATACTCAGAACTCTTGTACATTATTTCACTCTAGTGTACATACAAGTGGTCCAGCAAAATTAACCGACGTCATACGTATCACGTTTTAAAATAGCGCCATCTATTGGAATTTATCAATTCCAGAGCTATTCAAATGATCCCGTGGGAATGAGATATTTTTCAGCGATAAAAAGTAGCCTATCTAACACAAAACTTAAACTCAAAATTCTCTGCTGTTAAAGAAAGACAGACAGAAAAACATTTACGCATTTTATGGTACGTTCAGACGCGTGGGCCGTGGCAAGCAGCCTGAGCGCTTACGGTAGAAATAAACAAACACGGGCGCATGCACAAACAACATGTTTACATGCTTGTGCCCGTGCTTGTTTTCGTTGAATGTCACTTTGAACGCAAGCTTCTTAACCCACCATTAAAGTATCCCAAAGCACACGCAAACAACAAACACAGCAAACACTTTCCAGTACTCCATAACATACTTGCTCTGTGCTCCATAACAGACACTAAGCGATTTTAAAATTTAACTTAATATTACATAATAGTCTTGTAGGCTAGATTGTATAAGGTGCTTTTTTAAAGTAGCAATCAAAAATATAGTTGTTGTACTATTACGTATTTTTTAAATTAAAATATATGTTTGCGCTTTTGGTGCCCACACAAAATGCCGTATCGAAGGGATCTTGCTAATTATAATAACGTAAAATTGACAACATTTTAAAAGAGAAACTAGGTACAGAGTTTAAATGCGATTCAGATCGGTAGTTCTAGAGGTGTATTGTGCATTGGGTAATTTCGGTTGTGGGGTAATTCCGGAAAATTGAGAATACCGCTTTAGAGCATCCCTAAATTATTGTAAGTACCGATAGTAGGAATAGCAAGAAGATATATAGGATTAAAAATATTAGCGTAGGTAGGTACATAGTATTAATTTAACTATTTACCCCGACGCGACGCGTCGTTCACGTGGCGGTCGCCGGAATTACCTCAATGCAAATAATAAAAATTTGCGATGCGATGCAAATTTGTAGTTTTGGGTGCGCACTTAGCCGAAGATCTTTAGTAGTTTTCAGTTCTTACTCAAGGTTGGGATCTTAAAACATATAATTGTTAATTTTCTAGTACCAAAATAGTAATAAGTTGCAATGTCTACAAAATGATGACAACATTATCCCCGTTTTCCAATTACAGCACTAGAGCGCATTATGCGGCATAATGCTTAACGTTGAATGTTCCAACTACAGCAACTAAGACAGCAACGCTTCGCACAATCGAGCACTAGAAAAAGTAATGCGCGTGAATTGATGCGTGCAATCGATTTATCGTTAGTAATTATTAATTGTTGGAAAAAAATTTAAAGCTTTCGTTTCATTGTAGTTTTTTCGAAATAATCATAGTTAATTCAAATTGTGCTAAAAAAATAAATATAAGTATGGATGAAGGTACAAACATTGAAAAAAATGTTAATGAAATAATCAAAATCCAAATTACTTAAAATAACCGTAAATATTTTTCAACCAATTATTATGTATACCACTTTATTTACACATTAATGAGGTTTTTGCTTACTCTTATGAATATTTTTTTTTCAACACTGAAATTAGCGCAACCTGCTGGTGCGTTTCATGTTCCAATTAAGCATCAGCATAATTCGGCATTGTGCTGCACTGAGTCGCATTATGCTCTGTAATTGGAAAACAGCCTATGTTATATATAATCTTTCTAAAAACAACTTGCACTACTATAACTAGTTACTTTTTTCAATGAAAAAATAACCAGTTAATTTTTCTAAAACTACTGAAGGAAAGGGTAAATGGATGTAATTTGCTTTCATAAATAACATATGAATTAAAAATACAATTTGTTTTTCAATATTTTATTCTCTCTAAAACAATAATTGTAAAATAATTAATCTACTAACTATTCAACAGTCACCTTTGATAAAGTTACAAAAAATATAAATTTCATTAAATGCATTGACAAATAAAATCATTATGTATCAATTTCATAACATTATAAATTATACAAGCCGATAAAATTTCACATCGTGTGGAATCATTGTGATGTTTTCATATCAATACGTCATACAAAATAAAAGGAAATAAACAAATAGGTCAAAGTTTGATAGATTATCATATGATGTTACATAAATAATATTTCTTCATTTTAGCTTTAAGGGGGCGTCCAAGTATTAGGTAATGCAATTTGGGGGTCTCGTAAAACGTTACGATGCGTTAATGGTGTACAGAAAAAAAGACGGGGACTGTCGCGGTAAAGCTATTGCATAGCATGCCTTCAAGCCACACCTCCGAGCCCGTCGGAGTGGGGAGCGTGAGGTTTTTCGTTACGGAATTTCTCGATTCGGTCCCCGCGCTCAAGGCCCGCGATAGAAGCTATGCAATAGCTTAAAAAATGTTACAGTGCGTCACAAGGAGGGAGGGGGGGGGGGTCAAAAATCTTTGTTATCGTCAAAAAATTGTGTTACGTAATAATTGAATGCACCCTAACTGAATAGTGAATACCTGTCCTAGGTTAATTTTATAAAATCTACAACTAACATCTAAAGCTTGTACTTATCATCAATTTATTTTAAGGGACATCACTTTTGGGGACTTACTGAAGAGAGAAAACATTAAAAGAATATTCTTTGAGCAGGCAAGATATTCACATACTTTCGAACTTGATATGGATATTTACAAAATACCTTTAATTATAATCCAAGAGGTAACATAAATTTTAACAAATTGTTGATATATATTCTGTACATAGTCACGGAATTAATTAATATGATTATAATAATTATGAAATTAACAATAAAAGTACCAAAAACAATTGCAATTTAGTGCTACTATTACTATTATGTTGCTACAATAATAAAATGTTTTCGTTTCGAATATCCTGGACCATGGAGGAATGAATCTTCCTCTGCAGCATTTCTTGCTTGGATTTCCTATTTTCTTTTCTTATCTAGAATTATGAAAAAGGACTTTTAATCAGTAAATACATACAGGTCATAGTGTAATAAAATACACTTATAAAAATTTCCTAAAATATTGTTTAGCTTCACAAACATACACAGAGGCTAAATATTTCTTTTAAAATGTTAATATTTGTTAATATTACTTCATCACATTTCATCATATATTTGGTGCTGCATGAAATAGGAAATTGTATGACAACATAATTTTTGGTGTACATTATATTAATTGTACTTAATAGTTGAATTTTCTATGTTTCAATAGTTGTCTTTACATTAAAAATACGTACAAACTTAATGTTACTTGTTAGTCTTATTCTATGATTTACTTGTACTGCCATTACTTTTATCATCTGGTACATCTTCTAATAACTTCTGTAGATCGATTCCCGCAAACTTAGGGTCTTTTGCATTAGACGCATACTCCATGAACAAATCTTTTAAGAATTGCAGATCTTTTGATAGTGTTTTGACTTTTTCTTCCAGCATTTGGTTTTCTGCTTTTAATTTGTTGACACGAGTGAATGTTTCTTGTGTACGCTGTTTTGACTTGAATCTACTTTTCTTGACAGCCTGAAATTGAATATAAAGACAATTATTTTACAGAACTATATTGTAATAAAAATAAAAATAAATATGCACCACTTGTTGACTTTTTTACGAACTAAAAACTAGTTTTAAATTATTACACATTGAATAAGACTCAATAACAATGATATCCTATAAATAAATAAAAATTTACCTTCACCTTTGGCACCTACATCTTACTAAAAATGAGATTTAATAATTTACTAATATGGATACATAGGGGCTAAATTTGAGTAGAACCAAAGTAGTAGACTACTACTTTGGTTCTACTAGTTTAACTATAAACTGAAGTTTACTTTAACTAAATGCCAGCTGGCAGTACAAAAAATAATATTTGGTAAAATATAGATAGCCTTACCTCATTATTTCTATCCCTCTTTTTTCTATAATCGTCATCTTCATCGTCTGCGTCGCTGGGACCTCGTCTCCCGCGTTTAACAGGAGGCATATTGTTGATATCTTGTAATATCATCAAAATAAAGCAAATTCACTTCACTAAAACCTTTTCCTTGAAACCTTCTTGGTATATTTTGCAGCTAAGCTATTTACAACAGTTTTTCGCGTCACTGCTATTCAGTTTTCCTTGAGAGTATGTTGTGCACTGGTAATTCCACCAAGCTTACTGTTAACTTTTCATTATAAAAATATTTGTTGTGAAATTCATTTGATGACGCAATTTTTATTTTGCATTGCTGATTGCCCTCGTCCCTCACTCCCTCGACGTTTTTCCCATGTGAAGTGTCACTGTCATAGGCATGTGTCATTTGTCAAAATATGTCTTCAGTGTTGCCAAGTCAAGTTATACGTCTAATCTAAGCTCACTAATTAGGCTATTTTTCTGAGCTTTCTTATTTTAATATTTATGATGTACAATTTTAAAAAATTCACTAAAAAAAATATCTTAATTGTAGAATATAGGAGTTCAATGATTGGATAACCATTTCCGTAACAAACCCGTCAATAAAAAAGCGCCAAATAATACGTACAAAATACGCTAACATGTGATTATTATCAAATTGGACTTCATAACGTTAATTGTTAATTTAGGTAGATTAATATTTATCATTAAGTAAATGGGATAGGTTTAAATGAGTACAATTGTTGCATCGTCAATTAATGTTGTGAAATATTTCGAAACATTCTCATAAGTTGAATTATTCGGCACTGGAACTTCTTTTACAAATTATTGAATATTCATTATTTATCTAAACAGTGGTAGCAAATATTTCTATTGGGTACAATTTTATGATTTAGATAAGAGTGGCCTGATAGAATAACTATTTCTTAGTCAATTAATTTCTAGTAATAATGTAGGAATCTTCGGTTTTAGTGTAAGGTGGGAACGGAGAAAATAAAACCAATCTGTATCAGACCAATCAATATATTTCCACTTTATGATAAATCTCTAACAAAGTACGTAAATCTTATTTACACAAATGGAAGCATCCAATGCTAAACAATCTAATACTGTAACGCTAACCATTTCAATTATTACACAATAATATAGAAATAATTCAAATCTACTCGTCTATTATCAATCAGACATTATTATGCGTACCTTCTTTAATTACTACATGAACATAGTTATGGTTAACTTTCAATCGTAGAATGTTCTATGAAAATTAGTTTTTATTGGAATTGTTCTGTAAATAGATATTTAATGCATCGTTAGTTACTCATTAAAATATAACTGGAAAGTTGAAATACAACTCTGATGCAATCAATTAAGCCTTTATAGGCAATTTTAGTTTAAATGTTGAAGTCTATTTCTTGTCTATGATAAAAAACGACATATGGATTATATTCATTTAAAATAAACCGTTAATTTTCAAACGTCTCTTCTTCGAAAACATCACGGAGACTTAAAATTTGGATAATTGGCGCCTTAACACTTAAAAAAATATCGACCAGATAAAATTGCTGCACATAATATATAATGTACGGAAATAACAGACAAAACATGACTAAATACCACCAGCAATCGAGCAACCTTATCACAGAATAGACAATAAAACTGCTAAGTCAATGGCAGTCTTTAAAAACTATAAATGCTTGTAGTTAGTTATATAATAGAAAAAAATGCATACTGTAGTGAGTCTCAACTACCTACAAAAGTTTTAATAAAAAAATTAGTGCCTTTTAAATTTACTCATTAAAACCTGAATTAATTCATTTAACTACCTTTATACGTAATAACAAACAATCAATTATCACACAAGTCACACAAATACATTATATTTATAATTATAAATACTTAAGTATATGTATATAATAATATTGAAAACAAGTACATATTTCATAATATTACATTGATGAACACCGTTTTCTATTCTTTTAAGAATATAAAGTAATCGACAATGTAAACTACGATGTATATTAATAATTAAAAACAGTTAAAATTTAATAAAAACGTCATTATTTATTTCGAAATATGAGCAAATTTGAATAAAAACTTTTTCAAAATATAATTTATATATCGAATATTATTGTAAAGAATTTTATTTGTTAAATATTAATAGCCTTTTCAGAATGAAATGACGCTACAATGACAAAAATAATAAAAATATTTATCAATCGTATTTTTATAAAAAAACAATATAGGCGTAAATCGGAATACATATTTTCTACTGGCAACTTCAATTTCAATGATGATTCTTTTTCAATGAATAAAAATACATAATGATTTTTATTTTATACTTAGACAATGGTATAATGTTAAACACTAAATAATATATTTTTATTGAAAATATTAATTAATATGTTTATAAATTTATAAATAATAGAACCAGCGTCTTTCACGCCAATCCGGAGCGGACGCCTGACCAATTCGGCAATTTTTTCTATTCTTTATAAATTTATAATTACAAAGCATTTGAATGCCCTAAAACCAAAAATATCCAATTCAATTAATATTCATTTACATAATATTAATATTATGAACATTGTGGATTTATTTTCAGACTCTACCCTTATATTTCAAATTAATTAAAATTATTGTTTGTTGCGTTATATCGGAAGAAATAATGTAATCTATTTATGAATAATATAATATAATAGCTTCGTTCAATTTCAAAATATTGTCTTGGTACATCGTATTTCGTCAATCCCTTTTGGTTGTTAACAAAAATATTGCTTTAAAATTCTCTTTCATGCTAATTTTAATTTACACTGTTCACAAATTCGTAAATTTTAAATATATATCTATACCGTTTTTACGTAATTCATTATTGAATTTGATATTTTGAGTGGTTTAAAAAAACAAAGTCACTAACTTGGTAAGTTGTATGCAAACGAAGTGACAATAATCAAATCTTTTATCATTTACTTTTCAAAAAACCTTTTTGAAATTTCACTAATTAATACAGAATTCTAATAATTACTTATTTGGGAAAAAATTAATTAATAATTAATTTTTAAATTATAAATCATTTCATTAAAATTAAGAATTATCCCTATTATATAGAGATCATTTTTTAGTAAAGTAAAGGATAAAAGATTAGAATGAACTGTTGAATATGTCAACTCTGGTACTTGTGTAGGGCAATAGAATTATTGATAATTATTATCAATCACATATGACATAATATATAATATTTAGGTACCTAGTATATATTTCGATTTGTTCTATTGATCGAGATCCAACTATGACATGTTGCAGTTGGCTGGACACATGTTTTTTGAACGCGTAATCAAACAAAAAGTGGCGCTTTGAATGACAGTACCTTTAGCTGTTTATTTATTTATATAAATGTTTATTAAGCTTGATTTTTCATTGAAATTAATGGTATATATTTGGCACAAAATAAAAAGCTAAATTTGATCCACATTTGTGCTCCCAAATCACAAATTTTACTTACCAAACTAGATTTTTAATAGATCTAAAATAGATTCAATTTACAATGTTAGATTAAAGACAAATCCATAACAGGAACATTTTTTAAAATTCTTAATTTTGATAAATGGTTTGTACTGATGTTACTTCTTACTATGTACTTTACTTGAAAATTATAAATCTGAGAAAACATTTATGGCAACATTATTTTATGTTTTCTTCTAATTTTCAGTTCAATAAAATAAATAGTAACATCAAGAAAATAATAATGCTATTCATTTATTCCAATATGTAACAATAGAAACCACAAGATAGTTAGACTATCAATTAATATGTATGATTTAAAAACATTAATCCATGTAGTACTAAGCTCACAACGTGTAAAGGCCTATTCATATTAGAGCGGTATCCGCTACCGCCGTGGCTAGCGATATCCCAATGGCACGCGATTATAGTCTTTATAATATAACAACGAAGGGATTTAATAGCGTGCCATCACCTCTACCATGGTTGACATAGTTAAATCGTCTGACGTAACTACAATAGAAAACGTGAATAGTTCTTAACTTTCACGAGATTATTTACAGTGAATGACGTATCTATCGTCGAATAGTTAGAAACTATGACATATGTCAAAATTAGAACTCATGGTGCAAAAATTGTATGGTTACTACAGCGAGTGTAGTATAGTTTACTATACGTTATCTACTGTAGTATACTATTGCAGCTCATGGTAGGCTTTTTAGTTCCGCTACGGCACACTAGGGGCGCTGTACGAAATTACAACCGCTACCGTACAAACCGCTTACTACAATCG
Source organism: Colias eurytheme (assembly GCA_907164685.1). Lineage (NCBI taxonomy): Eukaryota > Metazoa > Arthropoda > Insecta > Lepidoptera > Pieridae > Colias > Colias eurytheme. The sequence goes on from CAJQZN010040517.1 coordinate 21,984, forward strand.
CTAGCGAGTATCGTGTGCATAAACTCATGGTAGAGCAACAGGATACTGCTACCCACGGCGGTAGCTGATACCGCTGTAGTTTGAACAGGCCTTAAAGATGATTTTGTTATGATAACAGACTTCCTAACTACCAATTCTTCGAGATAACTTTTTCAATTTAGAAATTATAATCATGAAAGCTGTCATCGTATTTTTAATTCTAAATCTTCATTAGTAGGTTATGGTTTTTATTTAAAATCACTTTAAAATATTTATTTAAAAAAAAACATTTAAACATGAAATCATAAAAAAATCGTTACGATTAAAATATATGCAAGTTTACCCAGTTCTCTACATAGAAGTCCCAGATTGACAGCTGTCAAAGTAATAATATTTTTAGATATAATTGCCATCATAAAAAATAAATCAACAAATAATAATATTGACTCCATCCGTATCGAATAGTAACGTAAGCTCATTTTTGAGCAGAGACAATGACACACGTATTTTTTAGCGTGCGAAGAGATCGTTTATCCCTAGATTTAAATGTAAGAACGCCACAATGAAAAACACGATTAAATTTAATTTATTAGCCTACATCTAAATCCGACTAAGCTAATGAACAGGATTTCCTTAATTAGTAAACAGTCGATAGTATCGCAATGACAAAATTTACATTTAAATATTATCATTTTAAGTCTTATGCCCGCTTCAATAGAACGTCTTTTGAACAAGATAATAGATAAATAATTTATATTTTTGTTAGCCTCGTGAATGATTTGTTATAGGTTATAATTTCAGAAATAACATTTTGGTTTAGTATTAAAGTACTCATCAGTAATGTTCGGTAAAATACCATGAATAAACTATAAACATTGCATTGGAAGAAATCACAACATGACAGATGCATTAATGTTGCCAGACGTAAATTCAAAATTGACGTTTCGAACTTTACTTTTTTACAATCCATTTTCTTTCTTTTTTCGTCCATAATAATTGTTATTCATTGTGGCGGTTGCAAATTTTGCACTTTACGACACTGACACAGCCATTTTATTATTCTAGCGTTTCTCTCGACGACGCTAGGCGGTTCCGTGTTGCGGTAGATTTGCTTCTGCACTCCTGGCCCTTGGACCTGCGAACGAAAAATATTTTATTTTAATGAAATTATGATAGTTCATGTTCTTTTTCATAATAAACATATTTATTAGTTAATTTTCAGTAGCAGAAAAAAAAAATGATTTTGTGTCGTTAAAATAACATTAAAAATTTGGAATGAACATGTTTATTGATTTTTGAAGAGCCTATTTTGTCTATATTGGTCATGTCAAATAATTAAAGCTACAACCGTGCTATCTATAGTGGCCAGATATTTAGAAAGAAGAACAGCTACCCGAGTCCTCGGACCTGTGGCCAGCGAGACCTCGTCCTCAGCCATAAATTTACTAAATTTCTCGGCCATAAATCTACTGAATACTAGTTAACCCATTGAGCCCTAAGCGGCCCGATCGGTCCACGACACAATAGATTTTCTATTGGTTTATATTGGACGACGCGGTCGGCGCAGTGTTAACTGCCTACTGAGCCGAAGGTCCCGGGTTCGATACCCGGTCAGGGCAAATATTTGTGTGATGAACTCAATTATTTGTTCTTGGGTCTATATGTATGTATGTATATGTATTTTTTAAATATTATATTTATCGTCGCCTAGTACCCACAACACAAGCCTTAATTGAGCTTACTGTGGGACTAGATCGATTTATTTATTTATTTTATTTATTTATTTATCGTGTCTGTGGTTCCGGGGCCTGAGTTATTAAAAGCACTTACAGTATAATCAGTAGTGGCCAGCTGGTTCGAGTCCACGGTGGACGCGGAGGAGAAGAACACCGGACTGTCCGGGTCGTCGTCCCGGACGAGCGCCTCGTACGTGCGCGCTTCGAGCCCGAGCCGCTCGAAGAACAACTGCAGCCGCGCGGAGTCGGACGACGGGCTGTCCGGCGAGTCCGAGCCCTCGCACGGCGCTGAGGCCGGGCTGCGGCCGTCCGTGCGTCTGTATCTGGCCATAATTTTTTTGCTATAATTTAAACTATGTGTGCGTGGGTAGAATATGCAAATTATTTTTCTTTCTTTTTTCAAACCCCTTTTTGAAACCCATTTTCTAGAAATTAGACTTTATAGTAGAGCCATTTTAATATTCAACATTTGAACAGGGATTCGCCTGATGAATTTTAAAAGTGACATGTGTTTCAAGTTCGATTGACAAATGTTTCAAGTCCGTATCGATTAATTCACTTTAATCGATATTTTTAACCCATTGAGCCCCGAACGGCCCGATCGGTCCACGACACAATATATTTTCTATTGTGTCTGTGATTCCGGGGCCTGAGTTATTAAGCAGGTTACCTCTCTTCGAAGACAAAATTGATAGACGTCAAATGTTGCCTATTAAAATATTGGCTCGACTATAAAATTTTGAACGCGATTTATTAATAACTAACGACATTCACAATCACACTATTTATTAAAAAGCCGCATCAAAATCCGTTGCTTAAAGATTTAAGCATACATAGGGATATATGACAGAGAAAGCTACTTTGTTTTATACTATGTAGTGATGTGACGCTCTCCGCTCGCTGTCAAGTGTGAAATACTCTGTATAAAATTGAACAAAAAAGAAACTAAATTGGAACAAAGAGTCGACAAAATATAGCAGATAGTATAATAAAATAATTTACATCTGATGGATAGTAGTAATATATAACCCTGTAACCTATAGTAAACTAACTGGACTAAAATTATAATAAATAGTTACCACTGTGTCATCAATCATCATACACAAAATAGTAAACTTATGAAACTTAATTAAATTAATCTAATTAATTGTATTTAAATAAACTAACCTATCAGATATATCCGATTTGGAGCGCAGTATCGGCCGCGGCCGTCTCTGCTTGTAGCGCAAACATCGCTGACGTTTGAACGTGCCCAGCGGTGACGTCACTTCCTCCGTTTGACAGATCTGGAAAGGATAGATTTGACATGCTTTATTTTTTATTTTCATAAACATATTATATATCTGTGACTTTTATGTCGCAAGCGCGAAGTATAAATTTAAGTCCACAATGAGGAAATACCAATCCCCCTTATTTTTAGAGTGACAGGACATAATATTATACAAAAAGCCAACACAACGCTATTATTTATCATAAAGTATAACTCAAATGCTCATTAGGATAGATCTAATGACCACATACCAACTTTCAAAGAATAAAGAATCTTAAATAATACATAAATACAGTTAAATTGACATAGGTGTTGTCCGTGTTTGCAGTCCGTTAAAATGTTATTTTATATTTCTGCTTATAACTCGAACCTAGTTCTTCATTATTGCCTATGAATATATAAATAAAGAAATTTGAATTTGAATTTAATTTGAATTTTATGAAAATAAGAATATTATTTCTTACCTGTGGCGCATTAACATATTCTTGTTTATCATCTATCCGTGTGCGCATGCGCACCTCTTGGTATTGGGGTTGCTTGCTCACAACCTCCGTGTTTGGCTCTTGGTATCTGATAAATAAAATTGTGTTTTTAAAACGTACTTTTAAGAAAAAAGTTGTCATACACATTGATCAAAAATAGATTTAAAGAAATAGTACATAGGGAGTTAGGTACTTTATTTTGAAAAGTATCATATATTTTTATCTTTATTAAATTGTTAATTATTAACACTAAGTTACAATTTAGCTTAAATTACATTTTACGTCTAGATGAGTAACTTGTTGTAAAATAATATGAAACAATTTCAAAAGAAAACTTAATCTAAGAACATAATTTCATTTTACCAAAAAAAAGGCACATACACTATGGAATTAAAATGTCTATGATTAATATCATAGATAACAAATAATAGGTACCTGGTATATTCTCTTGTCGTGTTATATTCCTTTCTGCCAACATTCAAACACTTGAGAGGCGTTTTGTATGAACAGTCGTAGTCCCCGTAGTCGTATAGAGGCGGTTCATCTTGGAATTGGGGTGGGGGTGCGCTTGCCTAGGAAGAAAAAAATATATTTTACTACTAAATAGATATAGTGTATGTATACGTATGCAATTAAAAATTAAAATATTGTTTTAATACTGGGATGTACTTCAAAAAATTATAGCATCTTGTAGATTAAAATAGTAGTTAGGTAAGTATTCTATCCCTTTACGACACTGCGCTTAACTATTCTGTGGCGCTATATAACATGACGTTGCACCCAGAGGCGGCTCGCCCTAAGGAGCGCTGGTGCAGTGAACTCCCATAAATAATTATAATAAAATCATAGTCCTTAATTTAATTATTACCATTAATTATTACTATTTAAAATCAATCGTAATCTTTAAAACTACTGATAATACCAATGAATATATCCATCATTCCATCATCCCATACACCTGTATAATACCTACTGTATTAATGTAACGCGCGAAGCGGTGCGCTCACGATTGCGATCCAATGAAAAAAGATTTAGTACATTTCCTAATACGAAATCCAATAGGAGTGAAAGAGAGGGTTTTGCCAAAGCCCTGCGCGTGAAACAAAAGATTTTCTATGGAAAAGTAGCAAAATTCGGAGCGGCGCACCCGCAAACGTTGCCGGTTCGTTTTTACCGCCCGGCAGGACAGCGATAGCGCGCGCGGCGCGGCGCGACGTTGCCAGTTACCACTTCTATTAATATAAACAAACACTCGAGTCAACTTCAATGCACGCGCGCGATTCATGCAATTTTCTAATTAAAATTATAAAATACGTGTTGAAATAGCCTGTAGTTATCAGTATTACTTGTGAGTGTTAAAATGAACAATAATTATAATGTGGCGTTCATTAAAAAGTGTGATAAAACGTTACAAATTCGGCTTGAATGTAAAGCTAATGGACCGCCACGGCCTGAACTTGATCTTTCATCTTACGCAAAAATGTACGACAAAAACGAAAACATATACGCGTGTGTTTAAATCTGAACAATATGTGAAAACACCGTGGTTGTGTGGTTGTGATGAAAGCAACAAACTATTTTGTTTTCCGTGTCTTTTATTTAAAGCGGGCGCGGCCGGCGGAGGTGAGAGTGCTTGGACTGAAACGGGCGTTGACGACTTAGCTCATCTTTCAATCAAGATGAAAAAACATTCACAATCTCGGTACCATATTTTGTTGAATGAACTGCAATTGGCGTCTATCGGTCTTGTCGCTTTAGGTTATAGATATTTTTGCACACCAAAAAGAAAGACGTATCACGTATGCATTTTCTTTATAGTTAAGTAATTTTTTTGATAAATTGTACTGCTTTACACCATGTATTTTCAGTGTTTTATTTCAAGTGAACACCCATAAAATTTTGTCACGAGCCGCCTCTGGTTGCACCACACTTCTCTAACAATTTAGTATGTATATATTTTTTTTATTCAATTTTGGAACAATTAATTTGCATGAAAAACTTTAAATAATTTTCAAAATACTGTTATTTTGATCTAGTGTTAAAATACTAAGATGTTACTTCTGAAAACAAAATTACCAACTTGCGCCACTTATAACTCGAACGGCTGTACAGATTTAAAAGATATTTACTTCCCTGGATTTGCCCCTTCTTGCCTTATTGTTTTAATACCATAATATCGCCAAAAAACACCTATATCACTACACAAAACACCTATATCACTACAAAATTACCTGAAAGTGTATGCCAACACGTGGTGGAGGTGCATACAGCGTAGGCGCAGGTGGTTTATGCGGCTCCGGTTCCGCGCCATCTTGGAACTGCGGTGGGGCTGATACGTAGCACTGTTCGAGCGACGTGTCTCGAGCTCGGGAACCGCAGTATATACTGGAAGAGATAATAGATTATTGAATAGTTTTTAGTGTGGTCGTGAAGTTAAATAGGAATTTAATGTAACAGAAAATGATATTGAAAAAGTTGGTACGTGTCGTAGTGTGCGGGCAGCACACTTCGTCCGTGTATATTTATGTCGCTTTTTGTGTAACTTTATCTATGGATATTTGACCGCTCGAGCCACCTGAGTCACGGGCGAATGTGCATGTGTACAAGTTACTATCGTGTTCTTGTGTACGTATATAAATGAATGCTATTTTGTTGTCCTGTATGTGTATAGAGGTTGTTAGTGTAGTTAGATGTGTAGACACACCCCGGACACTCCATACAGAATTATCGTTTTGACAGTCACACTGTACAGACTGCAAATGTGTGTGTTAACGCTTTAAGGTTGGCTTTGTGTTGGATTTGTGACTAGCGTAAAGAAATTCGCGATTTTCTGATGAAATACATCCGTAAACAGCACAATATCTAACCATTTTCTACGAAAAACGATAATCACAAATCCAAAATAATAAAATTACTTGAAGTCAATTTGATTAATGTTGTCAATCGTCGTTGCGTTTCGTCCTTACGGAAAAATGCGGGCTATTTATAGCGTGATCGTGCGGGGTGAGGTAAGTGTTTAATTTTGGCGGGAGGCAGAGAGTGTCCGTTCTGTAGCGTTTAGCTGTGTATTCTGTGGTGTAGATACAACCGTTGCGAGTCTATATATGTGTGTGTATTTGTGTGAGGTATATATGTGTGTGTGAGTGTGTTTATCCTCACCCGGGCCGGTCGTGTGCGGGCAGTGCGTGCGGCGGCGCGCTGCGCTGCGTGTAGTGCCCGCTCGAGCCGCCCGAGTCGCGGGCGAATGATGAGCCACAACGACTTGTACTGTGGCCATAAAACGTTAAATTTATTGAAAATGCTTAATGTTTTTGAAGTGAAAACTTCTTTAGCGGCGTTGAGCACTTTTTCTGTAATGGGTATAAAATCTTAAACTCGCGTCAGGACACGTGACCTGATCAAAAAAGCGTAAGACGGATGGATATCAAACATGCTCAACGTTAATAATCAAGTTTTCACTTCTGCCGGCACTCCCCCAGTGCAACCCGTCTTTTTTTTAAGCTATTGCATAGCTTCTATCGCGAGCCTTGAGCGCGGGGACCGAATCCAGAAATTTAGTAACGAAAAACCTCACGCTCCCCACTCCGACGGGCACGGAGGTGTGGCTTAAAGGCATAGCATGCAATAGCTTTACCGCGGCAGTCCCCGAGTGCCACACGTCTTTTTTTATTTATAAAAACGAACCTCAACAATTGGTACAGCCTGTAAATCAGCACTGCTTTTGTGCACCATTTTGTTGAGGCTCTGTCCATTTGCCTTATTAAATTTTAAGATAAATTTTGTATGTAATTAATTTCTTTTCTTTCTTTCTATAAATATAAATTTTTAAAGACTAGAAAAAATTCGATCACTAGGCGGGATTCGAACCCGCGTCTTTCTACCAATCCGGGGCGGACGCCTGACCAATTCGGCCACCCGTGATCCCACCAGAACACAGTTGTATGTGCCTAAGGACACACCGCGCGCCATCTATTGAGATAATTATATTTTTATATGTATTTATATTATTTATATTTTTTATTTAAAACGTACCTATTATACGACTGATAGTTCTCCTCTCCCGGCGAAGGGTGTTCAGAGAAAGCATCGCACGATGATATTAGCGATGAATGGTTTGATCTGAAACGTAATAAATTGTTGTAGAATACAAGAATACTTCAGCAAGAATATATCTTATGTGGTTAACATAAAATACAAATTAGAAGAAAAATTAACAATACAATAGTTGTAGAAAGAAAATTATAACGTTAATACTTATTAGCATCACTTATTTAAAAAAAATGTTTTTTTTTCAAAATCAATAAGATGAAGATGCAGACAAAAATATTATATAATTTTTTTTTCCTCCAAGACGGTTTCTATGTTTTTTTTATCAAATTTCCCATAATTAATTCACCAAACTATTTCTACATCTCGTACGTACCTCGTACACTTCGACGAGCAGGATGCAGTTCTGTATGTATATAAAAAAAAGTTTTATTTTACTCCAACACGGTTTCTATGTTTTTTTTATCAAATTTCCCATAATTTACCATTGAGTTACATGTACTAAGTACTAGAGAGGACATCGCTACTACATTTATTTTAACACGAGTTAGAGTCAATCGTCTCAAACTCAATTTTTATTTGTTAAGTACATTGATTGGTTTTAATTTATAAGAAATAAGAGGCAGAATATCTACAGTGTATGACTCACTCCCCCCGCGCGCCGCCGCGCTTGTCGCACAGATTTTGTTCGTGGTGCCCTCTCTACTAATAATACCTCAATGTAATTCACCAAACTATTTCCATACGTACCTCGTACCCTTCGACGAGCACGAAGCAGTTCTGTGGTGCGAGTGTCGCCGGCGTCTCGGCGATCGGCCTATCGACTCCGTTCCAACCACCACGTTTACACTGTAATTTATTAACATAATTAACTTTGTTTTCATCTTAATATATTATGTATATAAATCTTGTGTCACGATGTTTGTCCTTAATGGACTCCTAAACCACTTAACCGATTATAATAAAATTCGCACACCATGTGCAGTTCGATCCAACTTGAGAGAAAGGATAGTTTAAACATGTAGGTACCACGGGCGAAGCCGGGGTGGACCCCTAGTATTACCATAAGATTTAATATCATCATAATTATCATTTCATAACTCAGGCCCCGGAACCACAGACACAATAGAAAGTCTATTCGGGCCGCTTGGGGCTCAATGCGTTAACATCGCCATCATCAACCTTGTTCCCACTTCAGAAATATAGTCTTGACGGAAGACGTGTTATTATATAACTATCTATATTATATACTTTGATACGTTATAAGACATGAAAACACATCGTTTCTATTACTTAGTAGTATAGTATGATAAAATGATAATTATAAAGGGTTAGAGAAGCCATTTAGAAACTACATAAAATTATAAGTAGTTAACAGTGTCATTAACTCTTTCTCGTTTTAATTGTACACTGTATGAACTAAGATGATGTATTAGGTATAAATTTATAATCTAATGTACATATATTATAATATAATGTATTAGGTATCTACCATATTTATTAGGTAACTTATTTACTCATAAATCATAATAACACAAGCAAATAGGCCTGTGTACTACTTGATTTTCTCATTATACTAAATTATGCGTAACTCACTGTTCAGGGTAACCGTGCGCTTGTGCGTGCAAGTCGGGCAATGATTTATGACTGTTTATATTGGTGTTGCCATCCTCCTCGCGCACGCTGGGCTGCGAGTGTGAATTTGATCTGTAAAAATTGTTAAAATATTATAATTTTTGTTATACATAAAATGTGTTTAAAAAATATATATCTTAATAGAAGTTGTGATCATAAATTGAATTTGGTAGGGTTCGACAAAATGCATAATAATTATTAAATATCTGTGTATCAACATTCGTGCATTTGGCAGTTACCTGAGATTTAAAAAAAAATACGAGGTTTTTAATAACTTTATCGTAAGGGAACACAAAAAGACAAGTGAATAAGTATACAATAGCTGCTAAATGTAACCATCATATCTATTGCGCTGTAGATACAGTATTTAGGACATAAAATTTAAGCCGAGATCTATAACTGCAGCCTGTTTTTGACTTCTTAGTAAAATGCCTATGCTATTAAATAATAAACATACTTTAACTATGAATTTTATTTTCATAAAACATATAAATTAGTAAATTACTTAAAACGATATCCAGTTTCGTATGCAGGTAAAGGTCAAAATCGAAGTAAACATTACAAAAAATGACGCAAAAATGGAACTGGAAAAACCCGTTCGATCATTTATGTAAAACGTATGGATTTATAACAGAATTCGTTTTACGCTTCATTGAAGACGTTAATTGGCTATTTCGTTACAAACGTTTTATGAAGGCGGAGGTAAAAATGTAAAAAATTGTTTAAAATCAATATATACGATAAATTAGAGCAATATCAAGTTAATTCAAGTTTGTATATTGAGTAAAAGATGTGTGGATTCATTAAATATTAATTTTCATGCAAAGGGATATTGTTAAATCTCATGTTTATCTTCAGACATTAATTGTACTTATGTTAATGTTAACAAACACATTCACAATTCACAAATTGTTTTTTTATAATAAAACTAGAGGTCCGCCCCGGCTTCGCCCGTGGTACATATTTTGCAATAAAAGGTAGCCTATGTCCTTTCTCGGGTATCAAAATATCTCCATACCAAATTTCATGCAAATTGGTTCAGTAGTTTAGGCGTGATTGAGTAACAGACAGACAGACAGAGTTACTTTCGCATTTATAATATTAGTATGGATTATAGTTCTGTTTTGAATTTTGAGGGTAGTTAGAATTTTATTTATTGTAGATAGGGTAGCGCTCGACCACGCTCTCGCCTGATGTTGCTAAGATGTGGTCTAAGATGACACGCGCTTCCCTGGTAGTTCCCGTTCACTGTACACTTGAAGAAGTATTTTCAACGTGCAGCTTTGAAGCTTTAAAGTACAAGAGATTTGTCAAAAATTTCGAACAGCAAAGTAATTGTTCTAAAATCTAAAGTAAAGGTGCATTGATAAAAACGGTCGAATGCAATGAATAATTTTTATCCGAAGAAAAACACACAAATACTCCATAAAAAAATGTATGTCTTTAAACAAAAAAAATATTCGACATTTTAGCGCGAAATACATCATCTGATTCTATATTTACAGTCTTATGGCTGGCGTCCACTAGGCGGATCGGGCCGGGCCGCATCGCAACGCAAAAATACGCCGGCCTATGTTTTGTATGAAACATCGTCCATTAGCGACGGATCGGGCCGGGGCGGGCCGCAACGCATTGGCGGATATCGCTTCGCAGGCGGATTTCTGCCGGCGGTGCGCTGCGGCCCGGCCCGCCCCGACCCGTCTAGTGGACGCAGGCAGGCGGATGTAAGCGGCGAGCGTCTGTTAGATAAAATCAGCCTAGGCGGTCCGCCGCGCCCCGTACAGGTGGACGCAGGAGCAAACAGCGCGTCCATTAGAGACGGCCCGTTGCGATGCGGCCCGGCCCGATCCGCCTCTAATGGACGCCTAGCATTATCAGTGTCTCGTTATACAAGAAATTACAATCAATGTTAAAATTGTAATTATCACTAATCAGTTATCGCTACAAAGTTTCGTTATGCTTGTTACAAACATTGTTTCTACTTTCAAGGGCCCACCAGAGGGTTAATACTTAATAGTACTTCCTGACATACATCGTTAAATTATTATTATTACGCATATTATGAAAAGGTGGGTTTTCTTTGAGAATTAGTGAGTAATCAACCTTACTATACTAATGTAAATTACTTTAAAAAGTAGAGGTTATTCTAATTAAAACTATACGTAATAATCCTATCGCATTAAAACTGATAGCAGTTAAAGAAATACATTCACTAGAGATTATTCGAACACTTGCTTTAAAAACAGACAAAAATATGCTATCCCAAATTTGATCTTCTTAACAATCAATACAGAAGTAAGAATAAACAATTAAATCAAGGAATCAAGTCAGTAAAAATAACTTTATAAACTAAGCAACTCACAGAAGATACGAAAAAATACCACAATACTAAAGCATCAAATAAATCAGTCAACTGAACGCTGATTGAATAACATTACGCATATTATATAAATCAGATAATGCATTACATTATCTATTAAAATAATTAGGTGTCTTCCATCATATGTCTATAATTATCACACATCAACAGACTAAAGTGAAGGAATTATTAGAGCAAGCCGCCATAATATTTGTGAATGTTGCATCAGGGCGGATACGCTCCATTAGGCATCCTCGTGCATTTATAATAGCAAAACAATTGTAAAATTTGTCGATAATCACGTGTAAAACACACTAGCTTCTATTCTGAGGTATGCTCGAATGCCTCATGATTAGGAAAGAGAAAAAAGAGATAGCAGAACTTGCTCGAACAGCTTGCACCAAATCATTCGTCTTCCATCAATTTCTATAGCGTGGAGGAAATTAAGCAACCGACAACCATCCATATCAAGCAAATCTGTTCATCTTTCTAAAGACTTTCTCCTTAATACCTTGCTCAGCTTAATACCTATTAACTGATATCCATTAACAGAAACATTATAGTCAACCATTCACTATTGAGAATCTTCAAAATACAAAAAAGTATCACCCCTCTCAATAGCCTGCTTATTCAAAACGCACGTAGCTTAGCCGGATTAATAATTCAAACCGAATTTTTCACTTAATAAAGGTCTATGATAATGAGGATGTCTGATGCAACCCTTAGCTATTGACGTTACATTCAGCCAAATGCATTCGCGAAATATTCGATATCCGACGGCCTATAAATTAACTGCATTATACAAAATGCAGCTAGTTTGTTTTCGACCATTGTAGCTCGTTCAACATGAAGTACTTTGTGGCGGTCAGTGTCATCTCCTATTTGAGGCATATCTTTAACGAACGGTGGTCTAATGTCTTTTTGTCTTGCAGATAACGTGCCTTCTGGCTCTGTCCGTCCCGTCTAGAGCTACCGGGTATGAAGGCCTCGTGTATGCGCCGGGACATGCTTCTCCTGAATATTATGTGAGTTGGAAATATATCCTGCTATTTAAAGAAAAAATTCGTAGACGTTAGGACGTCAAAAACGACGACGACTAGCCTAGGGGCTAGTAGAATTAAGGAGCTTGTTTTTAAAGACTAATTGACCTTTCAGTTATATAAAATTTGAGAAGGAAAACAGGAATAATGTAAGGAAAGTAACTCTAATATTATTGTTACAGTCTTATCCCAGTTACGAGTACGAGTACTCCGTGAGGGACCCGCACACCGGTGACAACAAGGCCGTTTGGGAAAAGCGAGACGGCGATGTTGTAGTTGGTAAGAAAATTTTTTAGTATACTAAATCTATTCTAATGTGTTTTGTTGGTGTTATAAAGACATACCGTAAAGTAGGTAAATAATAATATTCAATGATTATAAGTGATAGAAAACATTAAAGTACATGAAATCCAATTGTTCAATTGAAAAAGCCTTGTGATGAATAATGATACCAATCGTACAAGCAAACTAGGCCTGATAATTGTATCCACTTTTCACATCCTTTACCGTTATCATTATTATCAATTATTTCCAGGTGGCTACTCATTCGTGGAGCCGGGCGGTAGCATTCGCGTGATCGAGTACCGCGCTGACAAATCTGGTTTCACTGCGCCAGTTGTCAAGCGAATCGGCCCTAAAGTACACCCTGGTGGTGCCACCTCAACCACCACTATCTCTAAACCATCATCGCCCATACGAGAATTTGCCCCAGCGCGTATAATATCAGCCCCCGTAATTGCCCCAGCGCCGTTGCCCGCGCCTGTACGCATCCCACTGCCCGCACCTATCCCTGCCCCTGCGCCCTTGCCCGCACCGGTTTATACTCCACTACCCGCTCCCATATATAGGCCGGCGCCCACGCCTGTATACGCATCACTGCCCGCGCCAACCTATACATCACTGCCCGCGCCCCTACCCGCGCCCATATATAAACCGGCGCCCATACAACTATCTCTACCGTATTACTCCGCGCCCTACATCCCACGACCGAGTATACCCTATTCCGCCTTATCATTCCTATCTGGAGGTCACGGTTTAGGACATGGTTCGATCAATAACTATAACTACGACTTGTACAACTCATTGAACTATCACTAAAGAGTAACGCGGAAGCTACTTGATGACTCAAAATGCCGCTTACCATTAATTTCGCTATACGTTAGGATATGTTATGAGTTATATTTTACAAATGTTACTGTAAGATATTTATGTTTTCTAATTTATGACATTACGGCAGTCAATACGGACACGATTAAAGCAAATGCCACCATGTGGTAGAAACATAAGGGTTGTTTTATTTTAATCTTGTTAAATAATAATAATAATATGTAAATAAATATTATGCTGAAATACATTTTATTTTAAGTCCAAAATGTTATTTGGCGAATGCAGAATTCAATAAATTACATCAATTACTAATTTACTACAGTCCCAAATACTTATAAGTTATTCATATTGTAAAATCGTATGGCCAAACGATTGCCCCAAAATTTATGCAGAATTGTGTTTCTCAATTCGAATCGGTAAATTGGTACAGAAATTAAAAACAAGGTCGAATAACATTCCTAGAGGGGTTTACTGTTGAAAATTCTCTATTCCTATGTACTGCTCCTTTTGAGAAGTCAGTCAAAAACGCAACGCAAACCAATCCAATAAGTTGTATCTGTATGTATTACAATTTACAATATGTTGTAATAAAATTATTGGAATAAAAAGAACTCTGATTTTACAAAAATTACAAAAACATGCACTGATTTTAAAAATACACGTATATTGATGAATGATAATTTGGTTACTAAAATTGTGTCTCTTTGGTATTAAAAAAAATGTGTGCGTGTACAAGTGTACACGCGTAAGAAGTGAAACTTCTTTATGACCTTATTTTTTCAAAAAATAATTTACTATATGCAACTTTACAGAAATACGTCAAATCACGCGTGGTAGTGAGAAGAAAAAGATGGCGCGTAACGGAAAAATGTCACGCGTAACGAAAAAATGTTACACTCAATTTATTTCCAACCCCGATAAAGAAGTTTCACTTAAAAAAAAAATGTATGCGTGTACTAGAGTACACACGTAAGAAGTGAAACTTCTTTATGACCTTAAAAATGTCACGAGTATGGCGTAACGCAAAAATGTCACGCGTATGGCGTAACGCAAAAATGTCACGCGTACGGCGTAACGTAACGCAAAAATGTTACACTAAATTTTTGTCCAACCCCGATAAAGAAGTTTCACTTCAAAAAAGATGATAATATTAAATGTACAATGACAACGTGACTTAATATTATATCAACATGCTAAAATTTAAATAAACAACTACAATAATTCAAATAAGGGTTGATTTTTCAATCCTTGGTTAAAACTTATTCGTCGAATAATGTATAAAACTACCATTTTAAAAATGTATTCTAATTGTCCGTATTTGACAGTTTACGTGACATTTTAATATTATCGTGTAATACTTTATTGGACGGATAAGTTTTAACCCATTGAGCCCCGAACGGCCCGATCGGTCCTATCATAGATTTTCTATTGTGTCTGTGATTCCGGGGCCTGAGTTATTACCCAAGCATTGAAAAATCGGCCCTTAATTATATACTAGCATCAGCTAATACACATATTATTTAAACACTTACCTAGTATACCTAGGTGCAGAATGTGCGTATTCAGCGGGCGGGCTGATGGCCCCCAGTTGTTCCCCGCTCGGGGACAGCTCTTCGGGGTTTTGGGGACTCGATTGGGGACTCGCTGGAGAAAAAATGATTTTGAGTATCTATACTGCATATCTAAGTACTTTTACAGTTATTGAAGTGAAAACTTCTTTAGCGGCGTTGAGCACTTTTTCTGTAATGGG
>CAJQZN010040517.1:37398-68132 GCA_907164685.1 Colias eurytheme
CAACGTTAATAATCAAGTTTTCACTTCTGCCGGCACTCCCGGAGTGCAACCCGTCTTTTTTTTTAAACTTACGTATAGAAAACGTATTCTTGATGACCACTTCAGCCCTCTGTCGCGGTATAACGAAGGACTCGGGGAAGAAGACCCTTGCATCAAAGCTGATGGGCCGCTTGTCTTCGTGCCGGTGCTTGGACCCGGAGCCTGAAGACGAGGTTCCCGAGAACGTGCCCGATGTGTGGGAGCGGGGTTCGTATGGGTCCACGCGACGCATGTCAGTGAACGACTTTTGTGCTGGAATATAAATAAATAAATATTTCAGGACAATTTTCACACAAGGCACGATCTGATGTCATACTAAGCTTTCGCTTGTTATGAAAACCAGATGGCTGATAAACATACATATAAATAATTTTTAAATAAATACATATTTATATATAGATAACTAGCGGTCCGCCCCGGCTTCGCCCGTGGTACCTACATGTTTAAACTATCCTATCTCTCAAGTTGGATCGAACTGCACATGGTGTGCGAATTTTATTATAATCGGTTAAGTGGTTAGGAGTCCATTGAGGACAAACATTGTGACACGAGATTTATATATATTAAGACTAGCTGCGCTCCACGGTTTCACCCGCGTGGCTCAGCTCCTCTTGGTCTCAGCGTAATGATATATAGCCTATAGCCTTCCTCGATAAATGGGCTATCTAACACCGAAAGATTTTTTTCAAATCGAAGAATAAAAGGAAAAGAAGATTTCAAAAGGAACTACTGGTCCGATTAAAATTAATTAAATAAAACTTGAGCTCCTGCATGTTTATTATAATTATAATCAAGGGAGAAAATCTTCATCATTATTTTGCAGCAGATATTTGTTTCGGTCTCAGACATACCTACTAAAAGTATGTCTATGTTTTTCTCTACTCTCTGTATCTTTATCTAATTCTAAGTCTGTTTGTTAGAGTTTAATTCTTTATCTCATCTATATATCTATTTCATTGAATTATAGTGTTAGTCAGTACCGCATTGGGTTTATCCTGTAAAGGTTATTGATTTATGTAATAATAAATAAATAAATTTCTAAGTATATCTATATCTAAAACTCACAAACAAACGGCGGCGAGTACACATTCTCTCTACTGTCAGCATGTTCGAGCAATCTTCTTAACGTATTTTGTAGCCCTTCGCCCGCGCTCACAGCACGACGACTGCTAATACGGGTTGTTGCATCTGAAACACGTAGATATTATTAAAATCAATTATATCTATGTATCTATACTAATATTATAAAGATGAATTGTAAATGACATCATTAAAAAGAGCAACTATGGAGTTTCTTGCCGATTCTTCTCCGTAGATACTGCTTTCCGAATCGGTGGTAAATGTTAAAAATATGTACCTATGACGTTGCAAAAGTGCTTCTAGAAGAAGTCTAATTGAATAAATAAATGTTTGAGTTTGAGTTTGAATGGTTTGTATGTATGTATGAATGGTTTTCACGCCTAAACTACTGGACCGATTTTGATGAAATTTGGCACAGACAATCTGTAGACCCTGAGAAAGAACATAGGCTACCTTTTATTGCGAAATATGTACCACGAGCGAAGCCGGGGCGGACTGCTAGTATAAAATAAATTCGTGTTAGTTACACTATTTATAACTCAAGAACGGCTGAACTGATTTGACTGACAATTCCGATGCGATGAGATTTGTCTGAAGTAGCTGAGAACCAGGAGAAGGACATAGCATTTTTATCCACGAAATTTGAATAATATATAAGAGATGAACCACTAGTTATTAATAAAAATGTGTAGATAGGTTATTATGGCTAATTAGTTAAAATTTATAAAATAAATAAATAAATATTTCAGGACAATTTTCACACACGGCATGATCTGATCCCATACTAAGCTTTTTGCTTGTGTTATGGAAACCAGATTGCTGATAAACATACATATATAATTTTAAATAAATACTTATATAGATAATTAACACCCAGACACAGAGCAAACATCTAGGTTCATCACAAAAATATTTCCCCGGGTGGGAATCGAACCCACGACCTCTGACTTGGAAGGCAGGGCCACTACCAACCATGCCAACCGGTCAGTCATTCTACTTCAGTCAATTTACTTCAGTTTTCTCTTTATCGCTAACGTTAGTTCAATCATGCCGTGGCTTATCGTGTTTGCATTTTTGAAGATCGAATGATGTGTTGATAACAAATTTCATACATATATCCAAACATTCTCATTATTATCTTACTTAAAAACTTATAAAATTCGTTTTTAAGTAAAATTTAAGTATATTTTGAATACATACATGGATTGCAGCAGGCGTCATTGTTGAGTGTCCCCGAACTGACTAAGTGACACCCCCCGGCTGCTATCGCCTGCCCCAAACCGCTGCTCACCTGGAAAAACAAAATTATAAAAATACTAGCAAACCGGGCGAACTCCGTTTCGCCACCAGAGACACCTTTTCTTTGTTATAAACCTCACGGAGCCCGAGACCTTTCCAACGAATGCAAAACCGTGGAAATCGGTTCGTGCGTCCTGGAATTATAGCGTCAGGAAGGAAAACCCGACTTATTTTTATACATAAAAATATAGGATTAAGAAAAGTTAAACGTTATTTTTTACAGATAAGCGATGGATGGCTGATCAATGGATAGAAAGATTCCATCGGTTTCTTCGATTTCGATCACGATCTACTTCTGCAATAGAAAAAATAGAATAAATGTTGCCCTCTTTATTTCTGAAAACTTCCTCTAAAGCACAACTCACCCTTAAGGGCAGCTCCTGTTTCCTATCCAGCACGGTCTCCGACTTCACATAGAAAGCTTTCGTCTCCGCCAGGAGTTCCACCGCGGACTTGCGCTTTTGTTGCTGCGGCGCTAGAGACCGGGAAGCCGCCATTTCTTTCTTGCGCGGTAGTTTGAAACTTGCGAACAGGGAGTCCGCTAGACGACGTCTGTGAAAATTTAGATTTGGATAAATATTTATATGTTTGTGCATATTTTTAATGTTTAAGAACACAATAATAAAACTATTTAGAGGAATCTTAACACTATCTTATATGGATCAGACATTACTCATTAATAATAATAAACACTTTATTGCGCACACAAACAAAACAAAATCAAACAAAGTAATATAGAGCGGTACAAATAGGCGGCCTTATCGCTAAGAAGCGATATCTTCCAGGCATTCTCACTGTTTATCGTAGCTTTAATATTAATATCACTTTCAGAAAGACAGGGCAAAAAATGACCAAGAAAAATAAGCAAGTTTTCAAGTACATATTGTGGGTAACCACAGGATATTATTTATATCGAATGTATTAATTATATTGTATCTATACTATATATACGTGAAACCATATAATATACGATTGTAAATATACACTTATGTCTCGGAAATATAATAATATTACCGTGCTTGATTCTGCTCGTGTTCTTTCATTTAACTGTTAATTGAACCTACAGTCCCCAAAATCATCGTTTGCTTATGCATATAACTTTATGTGACATGTAACTACATCAAAATATACGGACCCGGACTCATATAGCGTGAGCTTTCTCTATGTGTAAAAGGTTCTTGCTACTCACCTAGGCGGAGACTCGAAGGACCTCGAATACGAGGTATTAGCCGCCGCGCCCTCAAACTTCTTCCTGACCTCCTCGACCTTCGACCAGCCGGACTCCACATTCAGGCGCCTGGCCGGGGCCCGTTGCGCCGCATACTTGGCTAGCTCCTCGCGGGTTCGCTTGACCGAGACCTCAGGTAGCGGGTCCCTGTGCCGGCCGGGCCTCGCGTCGTGACATCGCTCTATGAACTGGCGTCGGCGGAGCGATAGCGTCGCGGATTGCGTGCAATCGTCGTCGTCTAGACACCTGAAAATACATAAAGCGATTTTGTAAGTATATTATCCATGAATGGACAGAAGTATAGGACTTATATTTCCGAATAATTGTATTGTCGGTAACGTTTTAGGCATTGTATTATTACATAATATCATATAATCTTTCATAAACGATATGTCGGATCTTTCAACTATGAAAAATATTGTGTCCTGCTTATTGCTGCTTATTACTGAATATTTTTCAACATTATCTGTTATCATTAATCACTCTACGCCTTTATGGGAAAATAATGCTTCTTCCAGGAGCAGAATTTGTAACCGATTTGTTACCTATCTAAATAAAACCTTATTTAAAACGTAAATATCAAACAATAAAATGCAAACAATAGGCCTAATCAATAGTAATAAGTTACTAATTAAAACTAATAACTGACATCTAACCAGCATAACCAATATAATTCACACTAAAAAAAGAAAATTCCCAATCAACACTACACTACCGGACGTCCGGATATTTTTTCCCCCGACGCAATTAAAACCCACAGAGCTGCTAAGAGAACCGATATCAGATAACGAGCATACCGGCAAAACGGGATTAACAGGTGAAAGTAAAGTCCGTAACAGGTTAAATGACCATTTGCTAAAGGACATAGATCTAACGTAATATAAACGATCGTTGGGTTGAGAATTAGGCCCTAAAATGTCTAATAACTAATGTATGTGGTGTTTCGTAAATAGCTGTTAGTATTTATATAAATACTAGCGGTCCGCCCCGGCTTCGCCCGTGGTACATATTTACGTTTACTCTACATAAGAACCATCCTCGTACTTCAAAGAATATAATAAAAAAAGAATTATCGAAATCGGTTCAGCCGTTCTCAAGTTATGTGCTTACCAACACATTTTGGGATTCATTTTTATATTATAGAAGATATCTTGTCTTGCATAGATTGTAGATTGCGATAAGTTTTATTACACTTATAACTTGTTGTAATGGACACATTCCTTTTTATTTTCAAATGCCTGAACTGTTGCAAAAAAAAATTATGTATAAAACATAGAGCCGGATTCAAAGCTTCCTGATATGACCTGATTTGCTTTTCTGTCAGTTCAATTCTGTAAATGAGAATGCGGTAACCATAACTCATAAGTAGATACTTCCACATCTATATTATTTCATATAACTACACTATTTCTGCTCTATACTTAGATTTATTAACCCTTCCCATTACCAAGCCTTGCTCTGTTTATAACACCAATACATGGAAAATATATCTCTTTCCTCTATATTTCAATGCATTCGCCCGCAGGGATGGCATAAATAAGCTACAGGAAAGCTGTCTACGATTGAAATAGTCCACCGTAAGCCAAGCGTGTTTCCTTGTAATATATTTCTGATTACTTCGCAGGGCTAGTTGTAACTTGTAACTGGTGAGTCCGTTTTGCCCTCAATGAGTCTTTTAGATACATTTTACATGATGAAATTTATATTTTTGCTGTGGTTATTTTCTGCATGGGGGTAAAAACTAAAAAGTGTCGCAAAAACTTGGCAAAGTTATGATCACTGAAAGTTTTATGAGTTGACTTTATTACAAACTAGCGGTCCGCCCCGGCTTCGCCCGTGGTACATAATATTTACGTTTTCTCTACATAAGAACCATCCTCGTACTTCAAGGAATATAATAAAAAAAGAATTATCGAAATCGGTTCAGCCGTTCTCGAGTTATGCGCTTACCAACACATTTTGCGATTCATTTTTATATATAAGATTTATAGCGCAAAACGACGAAAAATGAGGTTCCATATATTTAGCCGATTTATTGCCTCAAAATGAGAATCATGTAGCCGTGTTGGAGGAGTATGGTCACTACCATTGTGACACGATAATTTGAGACGACGAGAAGAAGAAGAGATGTTGTTAGGAATAGTTAGTGCGGCCGTACACAGACATCTCGAGCAGTTAACGGCTGAGCGACGAACACGGACTGCTCGAGCGGTCGGTCGTTGACTGCTCGAGCTGTCGCTAAAAAACCGCGCAGTTGACGGCTTGAAGCGGTCTCAACTGCTTGAAGCGGTCCGTGTACGGCCGCTTTTAGGATTTTTATTTAAATGTTTAGTGATAATATATGTCGTTAGTGAAATGAACATTATAATACCTAGCCGGCTGCGCGAGGTGTGACCGACAAGGCTGGTAGCAGGAGAGCGCGGCCATGTCGCCGTTTCGGCGCGGACCGGGCGCATCATTCGACTACCGCACACGCACCGCCTCCGCTTCTTACATACACCTGGAATAGATACACAATACACTTTTATTATTGGTCCTGGTATAGTATTATATTATCTGCGCTATTTGGTAACAGCTTGCGAAAGAATAGGGCAGTAAAAAGCCTGTCATTCTTTAGCCTCGTAAGTCGTAACTAAGTTCTATCAAAACTCAAAACTTAGGTCTATTATCGGAATATCGCTCTGTTGCGAGGTCAGAGAAAGACACACTTTGCCATTCATAATATTAGTATGTAAGGATAGTGTTTTGTTAATGAGTGAGAATATTTGTAATAATGGGGATAATATTTGTAACCGGGAAGTTCCTGGAGATAAAGAAAAAAGCAGAGCAGTTTTGTGAGCTGGCTGATCCCGTTCTTGACAAAAAAAAACGACCAGTTTAACGGATTTGAAGTGCATCCTTTATGCAAAAGATTGACATGAATTCAATTGTATAGCTTCGATAATATTGCCTTGGTTCACCGTTCACTACAAGAACAACGACATAAAATACATATGAAGAATTAGTACAAAACGCATTTAAATGAAAACAAACAGTCATATATCACCTAAAAAGTTACTCATTGTATCCAAACATAGCGACGAATTCCATAAAATTAAAATAATTTACTCCAAAACTAGAACAATAGCATATAATGAAAGTGTTTAATGGTCAGGTGTCCCAGATGACCATAGACGGAATGAGTGTGAATAGTATGATTATTTTAAACTGGGACGATATGTTTGATATACGTTGCATTTTTTGTTGAATTGCAATAAAAGAAGAGCTAATGAAATACGCAATGTAACGTTTTGTTATCTATAAAAATAAATAAATAAAAATCGTTTAATTCGAAACAATACATAAATACCTATGTAGCTATGTAGTATGTACCTAAATTATCACTGTCTTACCACAAAAAACTTTAGACAGGGTTTAATTTTAAGCTCGGGTTCTCCAGATCCCTGGTTTAAAGTTAGACTGTTTAAATTGTTTTGTGGTAAGACCATTATTGTATAATAAAGATTTTGTAATCTATCTTTCCGATGAAGATGATAGATTTTTTGTTTGTTCGTGTGGGTAACGGTTAAATTATTTATGTCAAAATTATTTTATCATCAGAGAAGTATATTAACTGAGAAGGCTATTTTTTACCAGGTCAACATCTAGGCATTAGCTACTATTAGATAAGTATTCTGTGTCCAAAGGATAAGTCGGGAGATGTAGCTAGTATTAAATATTCAAATATGTTTGTATTATTGAGTTTCAGGTATATTCAGAGGCGATATTGAAAGCGATAAACTAAAATCATATAACGGTCATTGACTCATTCGTCTTGATTCGGTAGTTAAACTATCCAATATATTAATGCAAGCATTATGTCATTGCGTTGCATCAATTAATTTCCTATAGGCTTATGAACGTGATCAGGGGCCGTATTATGACCTCTTATTCCCAGTCAGTTTACGCCGTAAATTGAACTGACTGCCAAAAATCATAATATTATGATCGCTATAACCAGCCATGGTTAATTATGGTATTATATGAATTTGCCAGTCAGTCAACGGCGTAAACTGTCTGGAAATAAGATGTCATAATAGGCCTCAGTTATTTTATTCCGGATGATATTAAAACAGTTATCGTCGACAGGAATCCAGCTGAAACTAGGATATCCTGGTGTTGCCGTTCTAATGATGGAAGAAATGAAAAGGAATATATTTTATCTGTAATCGCGAGAAAATTCAATAGTCTAATGAAGCATCGATAAGTAGAAGCGTATGCAACGATTTTATCTGCTTAATTATCTTAATTGTTACCATACTGAATAATTTGTTTGTTTTGTTGAACGCGCTAATCTCAGGAACTGCTGGTTCGATTCATTTGTGATTTGAACCAGCAGTGTCGATTAGTCCATTAATCGAAGGCTATATTCAACATAGATAATATTAAAAAAATAGAAATGAATGGTCGTCAAATAGAACAAATACAATGAAAAAATATTCCTCTAAGCCTTCTCTAAGCAAACTTCCGTTGCGAGACATACGTACCAGGGTGAACCTTCAGTTCACCCCCGCGTCCGCGTTAAAATGTAGAAGCCCTTCTGGCTAACATTGAGAGACACCACACCCAAAAAAAAAACAAAAAAAAGAGACATACGTAGCTTAATACCTACCCCTGTATTTCCCCCAAAGTCAAACCACAGTTAATAAATGTCTGTGCACAGGACACATATTAAAATTAACTTAGTATTAAAATATAACTGCTGAATCCCGTAATCGGACGCACTCTTACTGTATGTATGTGTGATACAATATTGCGTAACTGTATATATCGGTTTGCAAATTATTGCGTCCTCTGCAGTTAAATGCACTGTTTGCATATCGTGTATTTGCTTGTCTAATATTTGTAGAATAGAAGTTTCTAGGACAAATTTTTGTTTGATGTTTGAATATTCTGCCAATAGGCAATAGGTGCAAGTATTGCGCCACTTTTTAAAAGTTACAATTGCCTATTTGTAATTGTTTTTTTATTAACATTTCTGGCGCCGTATTATAACCTCTTATTTCCAAACAATTTACGCCGTGAATTGAACTGACTGGCAAATTCATACTACGATCGCAATAACCAAATTTTTGGTATGGTATACCTAATATGAATTTGCCAGTCAGTTCAATTCCCGGCGTAAACTGTCTGGAAATAAGAGCTCATAGTACGGCCGCAGGTCATTTTAGGTGAGCATCTAGTATCTACACTAGCGAAATTATATTTACCATATTTTCATTTTTTTCACCACATTAGGTACAATATTGTAAGAAATTTGTTAACTCATATACATATATTCATATACATTAACAAACCAATGCTATCAACTTCTCAAGTCTACTATAAATTCTAGGGATGTAACGATACATGATTTTGCCGATACGATACCGATACCGATATTTGTAGTAATGTATCGGCGATACCGATACCGATACCGATATCGATGGCTTGGTAGAAAAATAAATAGTGAATTATGCATAAAAAGTTACCAACATTTAACAGAGACAACTGTTAATCGTATTCTTTTAAATAAAAATGCCAAATCAAAAAACAACAAAACCATTTATTTTAGTATTATTATTTTACGAAGTCAGTTAAACTTTAAGTAATACACATACAATCAGTACCTAATAAAAGTTTATTATTCTGCCGTCCTTTAACTAGAAAGCCGTTAAGCCCACGAAGTGAGTTTCGAGTAAATGTCAAAAAACACGGAAATCGTTATTTCTTAAAAATTATGACACTTACAATAATTATTGTGAGATACATCGATCGACATTTAATTATATTATATATAAATATTAGTTTTTACCCAGAAACTGTTATAATTTATTTTTAAATTCACTTTTTCTCGTTTAGTTCAGCATATAATCTGAAAATTTTAACTATTTACTGGACAAGACGGCCGTTTACATACCATAGCGACTTTTTAGCTAAGTAATTTAGTATTTTTATTTTCATTTTACTATACTACTATAACTACTTTTAAGCTATGACTTTCGTTTTAATTTAAATTTCAAAAACTTTATAATCAGCGTTTAAGGGCTTTTGGATGCTTTTGTACTATGATTCTATATAGTTGTACTAAATTTTAATCTTACTAATGTTAAAAATTTGCTGCTTTCTGAGGCTTTGCTCTCGGGAATTACATCCTCTAGGTCAACCAATGGAAAGGAAAAGGATCAAAAGCTTTTAGGTTTAAGTATTAAGGATTTAAACACTATCTAAATTAATGGTTTTTTTATAACTTTGACTTGTTATATTTTCCGTAATTTAGCTGCTAGATTGTTTAAAACTTAGTAAACCTGATCAGAAACAATACGTCTTATGAATCGTTATATGAATCGTTATATGAAAGCATATCATAAAGCAGTTATAGTCCTTTTGCGTCCCTATAGTCAAGTATTATCTGATAACGTACTTTTAGTCAAGTAAAAAGCTAAAAAATAATTATTAAATCTGGCGGTTAAGGTACTTTAAAGGAAATTTAGCGAAGTAGTGTTGGTTAGACGCTTTCAAGTTATGGAATCGCTGAAAATTGTGTTACTTAACGGCTTACAATATTTTCATATATTTATAACTATTAATGCTAGAGAAATGATTCTTAGACAGAAAGATAGAGAATTCTGAACTCTATCACCCTACATTTAAAACTGAAAATTTACCATTTGAGGGTTAACGGCTTTTTAGTTAAAGGACGGCGGTATTGGTAGAGTTTTTTCAGAAAACAAAGTGCGCACGCGCGGGCGGCCTCCCGCATCGTTCATTGGGCGCGGATTTTTGAATTATTTGATATCAAAAAAATTGGTTGTTTGTACGACGATCCGATCGAGATGTTTACGTGATAACATAATGCAGTGGCAGCGCTCGAGATGAAACGGGAGATCGGTCCGTCTCTCTCTCGTTATACCTGCGATCGCGCTCGTGAGGTTTTGGTGTGACACAAGTTTATAAACATGTCACCCGACTAAAACGATTTTAAAAACGTTATCACGTTAAAAATTAAAAAAATTCAAAATTGTTTATTTCTTTCCTTTACATAAACAAATTTGTGATTGGAACACTTCTAGTAAGCAAATAAAATGCTTGTGTCAGGAGGTTCCGCTCTTCCTTAACACTATTACAGAAACAGAAATAAAACAATATGAATGAATACAATGCAAAAACATAAAAGAAAAGAAAGAATTTAATAAAAAAATATCGGTATCGGTTGATTTATTATCGGCGATACCGATATATCGGCTTGCCGATATATCGGCCGATATATCGGTATCGGTATCGGTATCGTTACATCCCTAATAAATTCTATCATAAATGACTAAGCACGAGCGAGTGAAATAAAGAAAGTGCACCTGTATAACTTTTTCTCTGTACAACTTGAACTAATTGCATATTATTATGAGAACTTACAATACAATGTAACATCGGCGCGTAATAGAAAATTATCTCAGAGTGAACGACCATTGGAATAAATTCATAATAAAGTTTATTTTACGATTCAACAATTGCTTTCACTGAATAATCATTAATGCAGGAAATATAAAACACGCTATTATTAGGAACTAGATTTCCGCTCGCGGCTTCGCCCGCGTTTTCAAAGGAAAACCCGCATAGTTCCCGTTCCCGTGGGATTTCCCGGATAAAACCTATCCTATGTGTTAATCCAAGTTACCCTCTATATGTGTGCTAAATTTCATTGTAATCGGTTCAGTAGTTTTTACGTGAAAGAGTAAAAAAAATCCATACATCCATACATCCTTACAAACTTTCGCCTTCTTAATAGTATGTATTAAGATTCAACTATTTGTGCATTATAATACACTATTCGTATCATTTATTATAGCTTAATTTTAAGCATTTAAAACTTCCATTTTAATATATTTTTCTCGATTATGGATAAATTATTATATTTGCATAAATAAATCCTGTTTAGAAAAAACCTTTAGAAAAGACTTTCAACTGATAACTTGAGTCTTTATCTAGTCTTGATTTTAAATTTTAAATTATTGAGAAAGCAACAAATAGTTGCCTAGATTCCTTTGGTTGCTAATGCAAAAATTATAATTATTTATAATTATTAAACAGATCCATGTTTAAGAAATAATTAATATATGTTAATATTGAAAAAAATAGTATCCAAATAACACTAAACAAACATAGATTCTTAAGCCTTGAAAATACTTTCGAATTGATGGCAATTGGCAATACATACTTCTGTGTTACACAATTCTGTCAGTGACTCGTTAGGACGATACCCGAGTTATAAAGTTAGTTACACCTGCTACATAATGTATGCTATATGTCTAATCTAACTATTGATTCGAATTAGCTGGCTAAAACCATAATGAATAACTTCTTATAAATAATCACTTGTCTATGGTGAAAAATTGCTAAAACCATAGAGCATATAGTTATGGTGCTGATCACAGACATATATTAATGTCTGTGGTGCTGATGATTAAAAAAATCGACGTTCAAATTTCGAATTCGATTGTTTTGACGTCAATGGAATGCTTTCTCGATTTTTTTAAATTCACTCCCATTAATTATCTAAATAATAAAAAACAGCTCTATCGCTATCTTTACAAGTTAAATATTCATGAATACCCATTTTTAAAGCTCTATGAAGATTGAAGAGTCGTGGATTGATGCTGAATCCTTTCATTGCAATACCGAGCTGAAATGGAGGACCGTAAATTTTAAATAAAATGCGTCTGCATTTTTTACCGGTCTGTTTTTTGTCAAAAGCGCTTTGTAAGGATCATTAATGCACAGTTTTAACGTATTTTTATTTATTATTTTTACCCGTATTTGTCTGAAAATTTGCAATACAAAATCATAAATGGGTTTAAAACCATTGAGGTAGGTACACATTGTTCTTAAGTTCTATTTGTTTATAATAATTAATGAATCTATACTAATATTATAAAAGCAGAAGAGTTTGTTTGTTTGTTTGAAAGCGCTAATCTCAGGAATCTCAAGGAAGGAAGGTCCGATTTGAAAAATTCTTTCGGTGTTAGATAGCCTATTTTATCGAGGAAGGATATTAGAGGCTATAGGTATATCATCACGCTCAGACCAACAAGAGCGGAGCAATGCGGGTAAAACTGCGGGGCACAGTTAGTTCAAAATAACTGGATAATTGATACCGTTAGGACAGAATCTAAACCTAAATCTTTATCTGTTTTAATCAAAAGATAATATCTATTAATTATTATCTGATTCAAATTTAAATGCAAATTGTCAATTTTATTATGATTGTCACCAAGATCCAGTCTTTCGACTTGTCTGCTGGTATCAGTCAAATATAAATTAACTTATATTATAGATATTTTTTTAATAAGTTCATCATTATGATATGCAATTTATTGCTGATTGCATGTGCATTTGTTCATAAAAAATCCAAAGCATCGCATGATACCATAAATAAAGTATAATTTCATAATCCTCGACCTAAGGTTGCTTGGCAGAGACCGCTGTTTTAGCGATAAGACTGCCTTTTTGTGCGTTATATTTGTACCTTACTGTATCGTTTTTCATGTAAATGAAGTGCTTTTTTCATTCATCTCTATTCATACCTTTTAAAGGACCGTGTTCGTAACTGCATACAATATAGTTACAATTTATAATACCACTAGCTTTCCGCCCGCGGCTTCGCCCGCTTTGTCTAAAACCTAATAAATTATATACTAAAACCTTCCTCGTGAATCATTCTCTATCTATTAAAAAAACCGCATCAAAATCCGTTGCGTATAGTTTTAAAGATTTAAGCATACATAGGGACATAGGGACAGAGAAAGCGACTTTGTTTTATACTATGTAGTGATGATTAAAATAACTGTTCAAATCCAAGTTAACCAAGCTTGCGTGTTGTGATATAACTTGTTAGCACGGAATTGTGCATTTATTTTATAAATCAATTGACCGAACAATAACGGTTACTCACCCTTGAACGTATTTCAAGCAATTTAATAATTCACGAGTAGACCACGAGTAGACTGAATAAGTTCCTTCTAGCTTTTTAACTTTCTAGGAAAGCGCGACCCTTATCTTAGCTTACAAACAGCCGATATAGTGGTCAAGCGCTTTCCTATTGTTCATAAAAAAACAAACATACAAAATAAACATAGAATAATTATATTTTTCGTCATCATCGCATCAGCCCATATTAGTTCCTACTGTAGAGAAATAGGCCGTCTATGAGGGTTTTTGTTACTAACATTAATTTTATAATTGACATTAGTAAATATACACATCAAGGAAATATTTATTTAGTCATCGCTAAAAGAAACTAAAATAAAACATTATTATAGAATGTAAATCTAAAACGTGTGTTCCTTATGGAAGAATAGTTTTATAAATGCGTTTGAAGAATAGTTTTGAACAGATAATCTAACTAATCATTTATCAAAAACAAGTCTAAGTATTAATAATCTATTTATCGTTATTGAATAACATAGATATTAAATTTCAAGCAGACTGATTAGCATTACAGACAATACACTAATTCCATTATTGGTGGTCCCCAACGAATCATAAATGTAAAATAAAACCCATTAATGCTAAGAACAATCGTGCATTCTAAAGCCCATTCATATTCAAAACATGTAATATCGAACAAATAGACAAGAGAGGGGCCGCCATAGATCGTATCTATTATCTATGGGCGTAAGGTCTATGTCATAGACATAGAGTATAGATTCATAGATGAGGTCGAGATTGCCGTTATTTAACGATTCAAAAATCGAATGTACTGTTCGAAATTTAAATGGTTCCGTCTTTACATATAGATCACAGCTGTGATAACTGGATTGATATTTGAATTGAGAACGTTTTCAAACGTTTCAATCCTTTCTTTTCACGTTTTATTTTATCTTAATCTTTTTTATGCATCTTTTACAATAAAGGTAACTGAATAAGTAGGAGATAAAATCATTCATAATCACCACGTTAAATCAACCACATGAAACAACCAAAACACTCATCTTTGTTCAACATGTATTACTTACGAATTTCAATTACCTACCCAACATAAACAATTTTGTTGACATTGAGGGTAGTTTCATTTAAATCGTACTTCTCGTATGTCCCTCGTCTAATGAATAAGTTACGAACGTTCTCGTATTCTAAAGAAGCAGATGAGCTTTCAATAATATATGGTTTACACGCGGTTTTCATTCAGAAGTTTTATTATAGAATATAGAGAGATAGATAACTAGGGAACGTTTCGAGTCAACATATCACCATAAGTATAGTGCTACTAAAATAAGACAGCTTTTAAGATTAAATTTGAACATTTATTATTATTATAAAAATATCGCTTGTTTGTTACAAACTTACAATTTAACTAAAAAACTATTCGATCGATTTTCAAATTAAAGAATTTTGAAACCGAGAAACCGAGCAACATAGCCTACGTCCAGCAGTGGACATCGAAAGGCTGATGATGATGATGATGATGAGGAACATAGGCTAGTTTAATGTGCAAAATTCTTGTCACTTAGCGCCAAACATTGTTTTACCTAACCTTATGAATTTTTCGATTTTTAATAAAAAGAAAGAAATTACAGTCACTCGCTAGTATTTACAAGGTGCAACTTCACGAAGTATAACCATAGATTAGTTAATGCTTATGGTATAGTATTACAGTCCACTACAGAATGCTACAGATAAGCCACACTTGAATTACAATAATAAATAATTATTTATGACAACTATCACTTGTAACATTCACACGCTATCGACCAGCTGTGTCTGGTCGATATTCTATATGTAGTTCAATAATTTACTATCTATCAATTCCAAATTGATAAACCTAATATTAAATGAGTTTATCAATGAATATCGATACTAATAACATAAATAGTGCGTTTGCGGTTTGACTAGATTTGGTACTTTGGCCTCGTTTGTACAGTGGCATTTTCGAATAAAAAATTAAGTAAAAGAACCAATATTATATCTATACTAATAATAATATTGTGAAGCTGAATTGTGTGCTGTTTAAACGCGCTAATCTCAGGAACTACTGGTCCGATTTGAAAAATTATTTCGGTTTGAGATAGCCCATTTATCGAGGAAGGCTATAGGCTATATATCATCAAGCTACACGTACGGAGGTAGGACATCACGGTAGGACGGTACGGACGGAGCGGAGCAATGCGGGTAAAACCGCGGGGCACAGCTAGTTGAATACTAAATGCTTAGTAGATTTTTGAACTACCACTGATTTGGAATATGGTTGTGTTGTGTCTAAGCTTTAGGTATATGTATACCTACTTTTAAGTTTTAACTTAACTCAAAGTTAACGTTTTATATAACCTTCATATAAAACGTTAGTATAAAACAAATCACATATGTATTATCAAGAGTCAAAGCACTCAATTGAGGCTCATAGAATATCATATTGCAGTTAATATCACGCAACTAGCAATAAATTATGATGAATAATGCATATAAGGAAGCGTTAATGTCATTAATCAACTATTTTACAAGCCTATTTGAGTCCATTATTACTGGCGAACTATAAAACGTATTATGTATAATTATAACATAACACTGATGATTTTATTGTAATTACATAAACAATAAGCATAACCAAGGCATAGCCTGTCAAATCTATATATCTCTCTTTCTATCATATGGAGATATGAAGATAGAAAGAGATAGCACGAACATGGTTAAGCAGACAAATTAAAAACGTTCAAAACAAAGAGTTGTCTGAGTACATATTGCATGGAAGTGCGTCTACATTTACATTTTCGTTCGAAATACAAATTCGAGAAGCCGTTGTACAGTCAGCACCAAAAGTGTATATATCAGTTTTTAATAAATTAAAATTCTTGTATGAATGTAGTCAGTGATACTTGAACAAATTATGCGTTTTAAATCATCGTTTATTAGTGTAAAATGTACCACGTATGGTACTAGTAGAATAAGTTTATAAACGTAAACATACGAGAATAATAAATAGTCGCAAATACCTAAGTTACACCACATATTATACAGTACATATACACATTACCAAATACAAACCAATTCAAATAACTCAAACAGTCCTTAATTAACAAGTACAACACATTGGTACAAGTGTCCTCTATTTACATGACTCGAACATTTTGTACACACCTGACTCGCATACCAAAGTGACATGGTCTTTGACGCCGTACCGTTTTGAAGAATG
Organism: Colias eurytheme; assembly: GCA_907164685.1. NCBI lineage: Eukaryota > Metazoa > Arthropoda > Insecta > Lepidoptera > Pieridae > Colias > Colias eurytheme. The sequence continues at coordinate 54,246 of CAJQZN010040517.1, forward strand.
CACCTTTACAATATGTTTTTAACGAAATGACGAAATTTACATTTGAAATGATCTATGGTATGGTAGCACAATGTTTCTGAAGGTAAGATTGTAAAGAATAATGACGCATGACGAACATTTAGTGTTACCTACGTGTATTATATCATCTAAAACATACAAAAGTTAATCATAACTCTATCAACTCTACTCAGAATAAGGCACAGACTAAAAGAGACCTCTAGACTTCTAGAGCACCTTTGCTCAGAAGATTATTTTTAATTCATTATTATTAAATACATTACCTTTTCTAATAACTTGTAGTAGTACCTACCTACGTGAAGTAGTATATTAAAGTAACTAGTAGTCGTATAAATAAGAATCCTAGAGAAATATGCGGCTCAATCTATTATCTAATACCTATTTAAGAAATTGTGCCTTCCACGGTCCACCGCTATGTGTAATGTGGAACATAATATAAAAAGTGTCGTGTAATGAATTACCACAGACTATAAACACGTGCCATCGTCACTCTTTACATTAAAAAAAATTCATGACAGTTTCCTTCTATTCACCTGCCATATATGATCAAGTGCTTAGCAATCGGAAGCGATTCCCTTATTAAACTCGATTGTTACCTGGTAATGGCTTTTGTCATAATGATGGAATTTTAAACACTTGATACCTAGATTAATACATGCGCTCAGTGAATTTGAACTTTGAGTGACACACGGTTTGACATTAAATATACATTTACATTCTGCGATAAAAATTGTTATAAAATTAATCATTCAAATATTTTATGAGACATTTCATAACAAACAGTAATAGAAGATTTATTAGAAAATTTTTTATGCAAATACATATTGGTAGTACGAATTTCTCAATAGATCAGCATTCTGGGTAAAATCTGTGTTATTATTAATCTAAACAATAATAGGAATTTAGCCAAAACTATTCTCAATTAAAACATACAATTACTATATATAATATATTATCATGTCTTTTACCTTTACCAAATACATCACAACATAGATATCTACACTAATCTACACTAATATTATAAAGCTGAAGAGTTTGTTTGTTTGTTTGTTTGTTTGAACGCACTAATTTCGGGAACTACTGGTCCGATTTGAAAAATTCTTTCGGTGTTAGATAGCCCATTTATCGACGAAGGTTATAGGCTATATTTCATCACGCTACGGGCAACAGGAGTGGAGCCACGGGGGTGAAACCGCGCGGAGCAGCTAGTCAAATTATAATACCTATTTGCATAGATAAATAATATGTAATATTCTCCTCCCCACTGTACTTTACATCCCAGTACGCACTACGCATATAAACAGAACGACCACTTAGCTTTTTACTCCGTCATTCGCGGAGATTTTACGCGCAAAGAGACGCTCGTTGCTAATAGCAACCGTCGTCAACGATCGATACCACCATATTGAATTACTTGATTCGTAAACATAATTATAAATAAATAAATAAAAAAACACTTTATTGTACAATGCACAGATATACAATACAATAATATACAAAAAGAATCTTCACCGTACAAATTGGCGGCCTTATCGCTTTGAAGCGATTTCTTCCAGGCAACCTTGGGATATAGGAAAATGAAAAGATTGAAAAAGGTAGATAGTGCATATACGAGGAGTGAATACAAATAAATATAATAGATATGAGTAAGTTATAAAATTACATATAACATAAGAAAGAAAGAAAACGTGCAGAAGAGGATATATAAAAATTTCAAGTAGAGAAATAGGTAAAACAGAACAGATACAGAATGACTATGAGGACAGATAATATTTTTTAATTGCAGCTTTAAAACTATTCAAAGTTTGCGCTTGCTTTATTGCGGTTGGTAGGGAGTTCCACAATCTTACGGCTTGCACGGTAAAAGATGAATCATAAAATTTGGAGATGTGAGCAGGCATACAAAGCGTAAGATTGTTAGAGGAGCGCAAATTACATTCATGAGACGAGCCCATAAATATAAATCTCTTTTTTAAGTAGGAAGGAGTTCTGGGATCAAAAAGGATTGAGTACAGGAGGGACAGGAGATGCGTATTCCGGCGAAATTATATTATGCTATTTACATGTTTATTTCAATATTTTCCATTTGCCGTTCAATGAAGCGTGTTGTTAACAATTTGCAAATTATTGATTCGAGGTAAATTAATTTTTATGTATGTAGATGATTTCTTAGCATTTCGTTACAACGTAAATTTTAATAAAAAGTGCATACCTAGGTTTCCTTTTTGATTGATGGTCAAAGGTCAAATGGACTTCTTTCAGCTTCCACGAACAGCAATAGGTATTTAAACCGACAATAAGGCATCTTTACAGACGTTCTACTTTTAGCTCGTCTAGACATCATCAATACAAAGAGTGATTTATCGAAATTATTAGGACAGAACGAAAAATGGCTAAACAGTTTCTCTAAATATAAATGTAACTCAAAAAGTACATATCGATCTCAACTTTACGAGATATAATCCAGTCCAAAGATTGTTTAAACCCATGCAACAATAATTTTAAAGAAAACAGGGTACGGTCAGTTTTTCATAAAATAAAAGACTATTATTATGCATCAAAATCACGTCAACTTCGAAACGAATCAAATAAGACCACTGCAGTTTATGTCCCATATTCATATCATAGATCAAATTAATCTAGGGAACATTGCAATTTATTAATAACGACATGGAACAAACAACGTCAATTAATACATGACATTGATGTAGAGTCGAGTCGGAGGTAATAGAGATACCTACCTAACTTTAATAAGGAAGAGCATGGGCGTCAAACAATAGATGCATTAAAAAAAATCAGCATTGGCAATAAGAGAATTTCTTTCAGAAATCAAAACAGATAAGCTTGAATTTCTGCAATAATGCCAAAAGAATGATTGACGATCGAAGAATTCTTTCCCGATTACAAAATTAAAGGAATAACACTACTTACACACTTGCAAATTTTTCGTTATATTTAACACACTGTTCATTCAAAAGAAAGCTGTCAAAGCATAAATGTAAAATGTAATAAAATAAAAGTGAGAGAGAATTACGAACAAAGTTTACAAACTATAATTATTGTAATTTAAATATTTATTCAGAAATACACGATTTACTAACAGACCCAAATTGTGTATTCTTTACCACATGATGATCAGTTTGTTTGCCCTCATTTCATAATAAAATAAAACAGATTTGGCAAAAGCTGGTACTATATATAACATGTGTTAGGAAAGAATTCTTAGCGACAATGTGCATAACATCTGGAAAATATTGTCATATGTTTAAATACCTACCTAGCATAATTGTGTTCTCATTGCAGTTTGTTCCTAATTCCTTTTGCAAATGATAAATTAATACGTATACCAGGACATTTTCTTAACAGGGCAGAACTATTTATTTAACAAGACTTTTGGAAGCATTTTTAAACATTGTTTTAATTTGATTGGACTCTTGCGTGAATAACGGAAGAAATCTACAAAAAAATTAACACACGCTACAAATTATGAAGAATTTATCAGGCGTAACAACATTCGCCAGGTCACCCAGTTAAAAATCAAATACGTTATTACATAAAACTTATATATACTTATACATATTTGAGAAATTACGGCGGTAGGCCACAAGTTTTATATATGTATTGCCAAATTCTCGTAACCGAGCTTAAATGGCATATCTAAAACTATTGTAAGTAGGCGATACATGTGGGCTTAGAAACATAATTAGCTGCATGATTTATTTACTAACATCTTATCTGTTCCCAACACTCGACTTCACAATCAGTGGACAGTTGTGTAGGCGTTAAATTATTTTGTCCTTGTTACCTAAATACTGGGTAATTGCATGGTCGAATGTAACGAAACTTATATTTTAATTCTGCTATATAGATGTGGATTTTTTAATGTTGAGATGACCTTTTAAATCATTGATATAGCAGTGAAGTCCTGTGTCCCTTAATGGGGTAAGGGACAGATGCATTGCATATATATGTTTCACTGATCGATTTTATTCAGCGACAAGTAGGTGATCAGCGTTCTGTATCCTGTCAGAACGACAATTTTTTTTGTCTCCATACACTCAAACGTTAACCATTGTACCAAGGAGACGATTAAATCATTGATATAGTAATGAACATAATATACAAAAATTGACAAAAGCTCGATACCTTTTTCGTATTTAATGATTGGCCCATATTTTCAACATTTGTTGCAATATCACATGTAGTCAACAACCAAATAAAAGAGTACCAAACACGATTGCCCGCTCAGTTGTTATGATTAGTAACATTATGTAAATAGTAAATACACATAATAATATATTCAAAACACCATGCATATGGTACATAAAACCTCTGTGGTTCGCGCCATCGCGGTCACTGACACAGCACTAGCAGAGGCGTGTTTTTTTTTTCTTTTATGGCAAGCAGGCGTTCATTTGACAGTTATTGGGAGTAAATGGAGAAATTGCGCCCGCCATTATTTGATTTGAAAATCGAATGCAATGTTAGATGCAAGCATTGCAAGACTTATGAGATGATGTACCTAATTTTCCTACCTACCTTTCCTTACCTAAACAATAACATTATGCAGTTTATAGGAATTATAATCTTTATTATTTCGTTTAATGTAAAAATTAAATACAAGGTCAATATCTTTTTGTTGAATATCATAAGTTTATCGATTTTTATGTAGGCACAAATTCTCTTTGGGTTGGCATAAAATATTACGAATTATCACGTACTATTTTACGCATAATAAACAAATATTCTTCCGCTTTATATCAATTGTATACATATTAGGTAAGCAAAAAGTAATGTAATTATGCAGATCCTGACTCCTGAGTACCAATAGAAAAACTGAAGCGTAATACCGCTTTGTTATTAGAGAAAAAAACACTTTCTTGTATCGAAACAGAAAGTTAAAAAAGCAATTGAATTTGAATACGCAATTATAGATACAATCACGCGCAATGCGCATTATTTATTGTTATATCAATTTACAAGTCATTTTCATTTCTTTGTAATTCTCAAACTGAAAAAAATAATGGTACGATTTTCCTCCTTTCTACGAACATTGATATATTTTTTGCAAGAAAATCGATTTGCGCCTCTCACGTACGCTTTAACTGTAACGATTCTTATATCGATTATAACGCCCTCAATCGATTTTAAATTACCTAAGGTATCAACTTTCATGAAACACAGTTAATTCTAGCTGCTTAGTACAATTTCTCCGTGTGAGGATTATATTCATTCTCAATACCTATGTAAAGAATAATTATTAATTAACCTACTTGTAATCTACCCAATTCTTTCTAAATATTGGTTGAATCTAAAAAAAAATAAGTCGTATTTAGTATTTAGTAGTGGCAGTAGTCGATATTAGATAATATTTATTTTTTAGATAATAGGTAGACTGTTATATTTGAAAAAAAATCTAACGTTAAAATAGCGCACTATTATCACATACTTCGAGATCAAAAACACTGCAACACCACACTATGGTCACTAAAAAAGATAATAAGCAAACAATAAAGTGGGCCACGGCAGTCTTGACACGTTTGACACATGTCAAGGACTGATGACAGCTCTTGTCAATTTTCAATTTGCCGCGCAACATGGATATTCGATGATTTGACCGAATCGGCATTGTTTTAAAATGCTTGATTTATTAAAACTTTTGTTATTATAGGAAAAGCCTCGACCCTCGGCCTTTTTGTATAAAATGCATTATATTTTATTGTTATTGAATACGCGTTTCGGATGCTCGTATGTTATATTTTAACATTTTTTTTTACTAACCTAGAAAATTTAATTGGATTAATTCCTCTTCGAACAAGACGACGAGATTTGATTAAAAAAGTAGGTACCTACCAGTACCTACAGTTTTTGTTTCAAAACTTGTCAGACTCAGAAAAGTGAGTTGATAAAACAAACATCAGAAACTAGGTTTTGATTAAAAGTCCTCCTTTACTAGTTTGAGGATCACAAAAAGCCAGACAAATCACTACAAATTTTCGACGTTAAATTCAATACATACAAAGTGCAATGACCCTTGCATGCAGGAGGAAATATATTCTATACCGTATATAAGTTTCCAGGTGTATTATCTAATCACAGATCGTAATACAGAATTTTTATTCATAAACAACCTCAGTTTCTTTCTGAGAAACCAATTATTGTTCACAGTTCAACTACACCGCATGGCGGATGTGGTTGCATTTTAAACCGCGCTTTTATAAAAAAAAACTTGACATTTGAAGCTAAGATGCATGATCACAGATAAAAAATAATGTATGTTTTTTTTTTCAGAACTCAAAGGACTTATAAACACCAATTAAAAGTTAACTCGCGTAAGCTTCAGCTCTTACTTCAATATTTGCTTTACAAAGTTAGGTACATGTGTAAATCTAAATTTAATTTAAAAGGGGTTTGTTATTTGTATACTATACGAAGCATCAGTAATTAATAGTAAATTCGCAAGCTTTCCACGATGTATTGAAAATTAGACTTTATTCCTTATACAGTAAAGCTCTATTTAGAAGTATTGTGTCATAACCAAAGATCGAAAATAGCAAGATGTGAGAGGTTGAGCGACTGTCAAGATAAACTGTGAATCACGCGAACTGTTCACGGAAATTTGGACCGTATCACATCGGAATTAAGTTTAAAATAATTTAGCAGAGTTATTTCGGTAACTGGATGTAAGCTTTTTGCTTTGAATATAAATTACTGGTTGGTACTTCGTGTTTTCTCAATTGTGTTGTTATTTTGGATAGCTTAGAATTCCGATGAATAAAGTTGAATAATATTTTAATGTTTATTACATAAACATGTTTTTTAACCAAAATTTTTTCTTAAATTGTTATTAGAGAAAACCTGAATAATAATAATATTTCAAAGAGTACAGAATATAAGCTAGTTTCTCTTTACATCCAAAGACGGTAATCTAGTTACCTGGCTGGGTAATAAACATCCCTGTAAGCACCAATAACCACGTCCTTAGAAACATTGCCTTTCTTTATAAAATAACTTCAAATGAAAAAGGATATATAATAGTTTGTGAAGCTCGAAATTGTTAATTGCAAGGTAACATGGATACCTAACATAGACTATTCTTCTTATTACCTTACCATAGCATTTAGCAACCGAATATCGTAGATTTTACTTTTTAGGTACATTTAGGGCCGATTTTTCAATCCTTGCTTAAAACTTATCCGTCCAATAAAGTATTACACGATTAAATACCTATAAACTTTCAAATACGGGCAATTAGAATTAATTTTTTAAATGGTAGAGTCATACGTTATTCGACGAATAAGTTTTAACTTTTAACCAAGGATTTAAAAATCAGACCTTAAAATACAAAAGTTATTGCCGAATAATATTATATGATAATATCCTGGATAACTCAATCGGATTAGAAAAAGCTTCGAAAAAAATCTCTCAATCGGATTAGAAAAAGCTTCGGAAAAAGCTTCGAAATTTTTCATAATACAATATCGAAGTTTTAGTATCCATAACACGTTCTACGGACTACTGAATTCCACATTGCAGATGCACACAGCTTTACATGCTTCATTGTGAAACAGGCCCTACGTTATATAAATACCTCCTTACTTTCAGTCTGGCCTTTTGATTACCCGTTAGGCTTGGTTACCGTAGCGTAAACTTATAAAATCGTCTACGAGATTAAATATTACACCTTCGCATTATTATGATTAGTGTTGAACATTATTTTCTAGACAAGTAACTAAGTTCAAAGCCACTGTGAAACGATTTGAGCAATCTTATGCACTTTTCTGTCAATGCTCTTGTAAGTTGCGCAAACAAATTGCTAGTTAAATTTATTGATTTGATGGCAGGATAAGTTTTAAACTAAAGATTACATTATACTAACTAGCTGTCCCGGTAAACGTTGTTATGCCTAACTCTTATCACTAAGGGGTACGAAAAATAGATGTTGGCCGATTCTCAGACTCACAAAATTTCATAAGAATCGGTCAAGCCGTTTCGCAGGAGTTTAACATCAAACACCGCTGCACGAGAATTATATTATACTAGCTTACGCCCACGAATTTGTACGTGCATCCCCGGTTTTCCCCGTTCCCGCAAGAATTTCGGGAGATCCTTTCTTAAAGGCTTATTAGACCACCCAATTTTTAGGGACCCTAACCCTAACTAAGAGTGGTGTAATAAGACTTAGGGAGTTAGTGTCCCGATTTAGGGCGATCGGGTCTGCCCGATCTGCCTAGCTCCCTAAGCGCCCTGCAGATTGGGTGATGTAATAACGTTTAGGGCGGTTAGGGAGCTCAGTTGCCGCGCGCGGCGCGACTGTTGCGTGGAGTGGCTGCTTTTGTATGTAAGGTGTCACCAAACTTCCCTACTACAGGTTTATATAACTTAAAAGGGAAGTTCCAAATGTTTGTGATCACACCGCCATGTTAACAAATAAATAAATTGTTTATATCAATTGTTTATTTAATTGTTTTAAAACTCAACAAGTGTTCAAATTGTTCTGCACCTACTCTAATTAATTCATTAAAACTCCCGGTTCAAGCACGCTTAGTATTTGCATATTTGAAAGCTTTTCACGTAACCGCAAATACTCTTTCACCCAGATCTTTCTCTTCTTTTTTAATATTTGTTATTGCGTCAACGGTTGCCACTGCTACAGCAACTTTTTGAAGTTTCGATACTGACGGCGGAATAATGTAAAATGCAACAATACGTTTATCTCTCTAGACATTCGCGTATAAACTGAGTTAGGGCCGAATTCGCAGAGAAGTGTAATAAGCGCCGCACTAACTAGGGTACACGCCCACCCTAGATGCAGGGCCCTTGATATCGGGTAGTGTAATAAGGGTATTAGCGAATGCCTACGTCCTAACATCTACCTGCATGCCAAATTTCAGCCCGATACGTCCAGTGGTTTGGGCTGTGCGTTGATAGATCACTATATCAGTCACCTTTGAGTTTTATATATGTATATAGATATTGGAGATGGTATAAAATTCTTCTGTAAACATTTCATGGTTGGATAACAAACAATAACATTGGATGAACTCTTTCAATAGATACAGTACAGCTTTCTAACTCTTGGCATCATTAAAATAATTAAAAACTACTCCGAATGAAAAGCGTCTCATATAATTTGAAGTACCAGAGGGTGTGTTGGCAATTAATTAGTACCCTTAAAACACTTGGCTATACAAAATATACCAACCACCCTTTGCTTACTGTAATTACAATTCTATGAAATTATATTTGCAGTTCTATGAAATCCTTACGTAAGTAAAACCATCGGTAATAACTAATAACCCTTAGACGTTAATTTAGAAACGCTTTCGAATAAAGCAATAAAAAATATAGTCTTTTTATATTTTCATTCAGATTGGAGTTTACGGAAAAGTAAGAGCGACATCAAAATTCAACTATTGATAACTTTTTAATACTTATAGCACAGCTGATTACTAAATACATAGTTACATGTTATAGGTTTAAGAATTTCATCTCTAAAGTCGGTCTTAAATTTACTCCAAACAAAACTACTCCTTACAAATTTTGAATATGGTACCTATATCATTATCATCATGTAACTCCCACGTAAGGTCTTGGATAAAATATAGTCTCTATTCGTATTAAAAGTCATCAAGTAAGCGAAGCCAGAAATAACAGCTAGTTAATAATATACGAGCTAGAACACCCATCGGCCCGCATCGGTGACACATGGCGCACAAACAATACAACAATAAAAATATACGCAACGCTTGCGTGTTGTGAGATATGCAGCTTTATTGTTATTTCATGGTTTCTGACTAAAAACCGAGAATCAGTAAAAACTCTTTGGATACATAATTTCGAAGGAAAAGTGATTAGTAAGCTAGAATCGATGTAAAATCCAAAGTTTTCATCCATTAAATCATATTGTACTATGTCCGAACTAAAAATATAACTGTTTTCATAATTTACTGAAATTAAGCTATTTATAATGTATCAAATTATGCTTGTTTGGCGCAAATACAAAACGTTATATGCTAGTACATTATATTTACAAAGATTAATAAAACACCTACCTTTGGAATAGCTGTGCCCGGACGACTGTTAGATTATTTATTTACTTTGTTATGTTATTCTCATGTAATTAGCTTTAAGTCTTTAAATGAGAATAAATGATTCTACCCAAACTTTACAAATAACTACGTCCTGCATACTAGTTACAGTTTTAAAATTCAGGCATGCGACAACATACACAGTTATAATATTTTATTTTATTTGCGAAGTATATGCGAGCGCTTTACAACAATATAAATTATGTTCCAGTATGGTGATGTCTTGTTTTTACTTAGCAATTATGTTACTTTTCAACCGGTTATTTATTTTTATTAGCTTCTCTATGATCATTTTGTATTCTATGGCGAGTCACGAGAATTAGCAACAGACGTGATGAAAGGTGAGTCATGGAAGACATAATGCAAAAAATTGTTTTTGATACGGATCGCATAGCACGGTTTATAGCGTAAAATCCATATCAAGCAATGCGTTTTTTATCATGTTCCCATGGGCGTAGCTAGCCATGAGCACAGGGTGGGGCAAAAAAAACCGGCCAAGTGCGAGTCGGAATCGCGCACGAAATTTGCGATAATTTGCAGCATAAAACGGTTGTATCTTTTGATTTTGATTTTTTCACAGCTTTAAGAGACCGTAGACTTGAGTATTCGATATAAATTTCAGCTTGATACCTCCATGCGTTCCTGAGAAAAAGGGTGTTGACAGACAAACAGACAGGCAGACTTTGTTGTCCGTCTGTCTAAAAATACCTTCTTTTTCAAGAACGCGTGGCGGTATCAAGCTGAAATAATATCACATGAATAAATCAACACAAAAGATACAGTCTTAGTTTATGTTGCAAATTTCATCCCTATATTATATAGTTTAATTAGTTTATCTTTCTAATACAATAGCTAATATGATTCCTTTTTATCCTATACATAATACATGTCTATGCAAATGGAAAAAAAACCGGCCAAGTGCGAGTCGGACTCGCGCACCGAGGGTTCCGTACAAATAAGTTTAAAATTATTAAAAAAATATATATTATGTGATGTAACTAAAAATTTATGGTTTTCGTAATTTTTCCTTTATCTATGCTATAAGACGTTGCTTCGTACCAAATTTCAAGATTCTGAGTTCACGGGAAGCACCCTGTAGGTTTTGATTCCCTTGCAAGTGTCGAAAATTTGCGGCATAAACGGCTGTATCTTTTGATTGCGTTGGCTTAAAAGTTTAATTTTTTCACAGCTTCAAGGGACAGTAGACCTGAGCAATTGATATAAATTTCAGCTTCATACCTCCACGCGTTCCTGAGAAAAAGGGTCTTGACAGACGGACGGACGGACAACAAAGTGATCCTATAAGGGTTCCGTTTTTTCCTTTTGAGGTACGGAACCCTAATAAACCATTTCAAATCTTGCATTAAAATGCTCTAAGTTTCAAATGGTAGACTTAACTCAGTAAATAAAGCATTTAACCTCGCACTTCCGATTAAATTTCATTTTTGTTTTAGGTTAAGGGTCACTTATCCATACCAATATTATAAATGCGAAAGTAACTCTGTCTGTCTGTCTGTTACTCAATCACGCCTTAACTACTGAACCAATTTGCATGGAATTTGCAGGTACCCGAGAAAGGACATAGGCTACTTTTTACCCCGGGACATAGGATAGGTTTTATTCCGGAAATCCCACGAGAACGGGAACTATGCGGGTTTTTTTGACTGCACGGGCGAAGCCGCGGGTGGAAAGCTAGTTGTCCATAAACACACAAAATGCTGATAGATCCAGGTGGAGCTTTGCTCGCTATCTTATAGTTTTTGACTGATATCTCGAAAACTTTAGGGCTAAAGTTACATAGACTTTTTTGTAGAAAATCAAATTTCGCATCTTTTATATCCTGTAAATTTTTTTGTAAAACTTACTGCTTACGGTGTATGGACTATTTAATGAACCGGTTTATCGTTTTTGGCTAATAACTCGTAAAATATTGGATTGATCAATAATTGTTGTAAACATCAATAAATGTGTTTGAAATTTTTTCTAGTGCCCATATTCTTTGAGTTGTTGTACGTTCAATGTAGAAATGCCGCTCGGCGGGTGACGTGGCAGGCCAAATGTTTTTTTACGGATTAATGAAAACGAAGAAGAAATTTCCAATGCATGTGGATTTTCGCCGTTTTCGAAACGACAAATTTTTTTATTTTTTTTTTACTTAAGTACTTATTTATAAATTTTTTAATGCATTTTTTAAATATTTTTACTTGCCAAAAACGATTAACCGGCTCATTAAATAGGCCATAAATCGTAAACGGAAAGTCTAACAAAAAAGTTTACAACGTATAAAAGATGTATTCAAAAAAATCCAAATATTTTGCCTTAAAGTGGATAGTTTCCGAGATATCGGCCATAAATTTTTATTTAAGATTGCGAGCGAAGCACCACCTGGATCTGTCAGCTTTTTGTGCTTTTATGGTCAGTAAGTGACCCTTAACCTAAAACAAAAGTGAAATTGGATGGGAAATTTAGTGCGAATTTGGCTAAATAAAAACAGCTTTGAATGGGGTCACAGTACTACCAATTATTATTAGTCTGTGGTACTACACTACTTTTTCTGTCACCAAAGGTGGTTTAAATCATGCAACATAGAAGCGCAAGCTTTTTGTGTCGACTGACAACTTTCGAGTGAGAAATGAGAATATTTTAACGGATATTAAGTTTTGTAGTCGGTACCTAGATAATTAAGTTTTTTAGATTTGGTTAGGTAAGTACCTTCCAGGTCAGAGCCAGGGTGGGGCAAGCGCCCCACCCTGCCCCACCGTGGCTACGCCCATGCTGATGTTCCAATGCATTACGCAACTAATTAATTTGGCAGTTTACATCACATAAATGTCACTGGCCATTGCTCCACAAGCGTTTAAATTTAGAACATCAGCCCATAGAGAATGGCGCGAAAAGTTCAAAGGTGCTAAAATGCTAGCCAGTCAAGGACGGCCATCTCGAACCTTCAACAGATGTGACAAGACACGACCGGTGCCCACAATAGTTGCGGTTTGACGGGCTGCGGTCACTGTATATATGTACTATATTATAGTATATTCTATCAATACTTGTTGAATAACCGTAAGGTATCAAGTTCATGCAGCGTGTTGTATTACCCTTTCTCGGGATTATGAGATTCAATTATTGGGGCTTCGTGTCATTAAGTTACATACAATCTACTTAAATATGTGATTGCAGATTTATAGATCTTATAAAGTTTATAAATATAAAAATCATACAATTTTGCTAAGAACTTTTTTGTTATAGTGGTATTATTTCCAACAATTTTGCAGTTGTGTGGAGTCTGAGGTACGAAATTTCAATTAAATTGCAGAACGTAAAACGCTGTAGGCCTATAAGCCCTAAGGGCATTAGCTAAGTAAAAGTTTAATTTGAATCCTATCTATGAAATTTTAGAGACAATTTTAAAGACCTCATAATTAATTACTCAGTTAGTACATACTTATTAGATAAGAATCTCTACTAAAAAAAAGTTTCGTCTCTTTTACTTCCAAGTTATTTAAACAACAAAGAAGTAATTAGTAAGAAGTATAAACGTTAATTAATAATGTTCATGGGGGTTATATTGCAGACATGAGATAACAGTTAACCATAAAGAAAGTATCACATAAAAACCTCATCGCATATTTGTACTCGATGTACGTTATAAACAGTGTATTTATAATAAGTGGGCTATGGGAAAACATAGTATCAGTTCACACCATATACTCGGAACAAGTTGTGCTATCAACATTGAGATAATACTATTATGGAGCAGACACCACGAACAAAATCT
>CAJQZN010040517.1:78132-96383 GCA_907164685.1 Colias eurytheme
CGCTAATCGCAACCAAATAAACATTTCATTTCTTGAATTTTAACGTAAGCATTGAAGCTAATGCCATAAATGTATTAAAACTGAAGGAATATTTTTGAAATTTAAATACACGTCAAGATAAGAACAATAACTTAGCTAAAAATATAATAATTATTTAGGTTGAATATTGGTTTCGAAAGCTGATAGAGGAACCGTCGGACCGCGGCATGCTCCCGCGGCGTCGCAGACAATACAGAATACCGGCTGATGACGATTTGTGGGTTATTTTTTATTCATTAAATAAATATTTATACAATAGGTACTTGAAATGATTGAACGGAGGTAACATATAGCGATGAGAAATGTTAATTACATTAAAATATTACCATTAAGTAAAATAGATCCTTTTAACTTTATTTTAACACTTTAATATTACCAGACCAGTTTAAAGTATCCCTTTCTATTTTGATCGCAATCATTCATTTCATTTTGCATTCATCCACAAAGACTCTACTCTTCATTTTTGGACATAACCCTATTATATGACAATTAACGGGCACCGATCGGCAGCTAGCGAGCGCTGTGGCCCGTCTGGGGCACGGACTGTTGAGGAGGCGAACCTAGAAGCGAGAATACGCAGTGTAAGAAAGTTCTGGCAAGATAACGGTCCTGAATGTTCGAGACACAGAGCACCCAGTCCCCCGCAAGTGACCAGGAAGATGAGGGCCAGGAGGCGACAGCCGAGGAGACCGTCGGCTCTGGCTCCACCACCGTTGTATTGCTTGGATGCGCCAGCACAACTCGTCTGTGATCCCACTTGCAAGGTTATTTTAATTTCCCAGTTGCAATGTATTTAGAGTTTTCAGTTTAGACACTGCAAAGTTACCTAATTGGATTTCTATTGATAATTCTCATATTAAGGACCTAGAAGGAAAACCTTTCGTTCAGTTTAATTTTAAGATAGGACGAATTAGTATAGATCTTAACAGTTCTACATGTCATATTATTGCCTTATTTTTTTGAAAGAAAGTACATATTTCAAAAATACCAATCATTTTTTTTTTAATTTTGCAGTTCCATTTTGAAGCCCCCAGACCGCCACAACTGACAGACTGTCAACGCGCAATAAGCCGCTATTCAGCGAGCATGCAGGCACTAATGCGAGCCACAGCGGCCCGGTGCCCCCTTTACCGAGGAACGAATGTAAGCCGATACGCGCCCACAGGACAAAGACCTTTACGCTGCACAGACAGACGATGCAGTATATGGTGGCCGCGTGAACATTTAGCGGCCAGACAGGAACAAAAATACCCTAAACCTCAACCCCAGAATGCTGTAATACAAAAAACAGAGGAAAATGATGAT
Source organism: Colias eurytheme (assembly GCA_907164685.1). NCBI lineage: Eukaryota > Metazoa > Arthropoda > Insecta > Lepidoptera > Pieridae > Colias > Colias eurytheme. The sequence continues at coordinate 79,477 of CAJQZN010040517.1, forward strand.
AATGATTCTAAAATTGAAGAACCAAAAGAGAATAACGATGAACCACCAATAGAACAAAAAGATGAAAAACAGGATAGCCCAAAAAGTACACAGAAAGAAAAAGTTGTTGAAGATGGTCAAATCGCATCGACGAGTTCTGCGCCAACGGAAAACGAAATGAGAACGAAACGGCTATACAGTACTGTCCTCAGCATGAGCGCTCCTCCACCAATCAATTTAACAGCAGGATGCATTAGACTATCTCAAAAACTCGTCGTGCCCGGTATTTTAAAACTAAATCCTAAAATTGTTTTACAAACCCGTCTCAGAACGTCCAACGTAGACAATAAATTTGAAGAACTTGAAAAAGAAGCCTTGGAACAATACAAAGGTTCCGATGAAAGTATAGATTCGAAATTTCAAGAGTTGGAAAAAGAAGCGGTTGAACAATATAGCACCAGCAATAGTAATACTAGTTGTAGCAGCGGTAATTCAGCAGAGAAAAAGACGTCGTCAATAGCAGATGTTGACGCGAATAATAAAAAGCAATCACCAAAATTTCCTAAAGAAAAGTCCGTTGATAGCGTTGTTATATATTCGCAAAATTTTCCCGATCTGAACGCTAGAGGCCACACCAGTAGCGTAACGAATTTAAAAAACTGCCACGCCCCCCCGAGGGGGGAGAAAAAAGAACAAAGCCACCGGCCTTCTAAAACACCAAGGAATATTAAAAGTGACTCGCAAAGAGCAGCATCTGACACAGATAATGAATACAGAAACAACAAAACGAATCATAAAGGCGCAATGCGATGGACATTACACTTGATGCCTCCGAAAAAGAGGCATCTGTCCTCTTGCGTTTCGGATTTTTCCTCTGATGAAGATTTAGAGGAACCACCAGGTTCTATAAAAGATGCAGGACCATGTATTAAGAACCATATAACTGGGAAAGTAAAAATGTCCGCCCACGGTGCTGGCGACTTGCATCCGATCATGCGAAAAACTTAGAAATATCAACGAATCATGGAAATAGCGTCTTGGGCTACCAAAAGTCGACACCGTTTGAAAATTTCCCGTGAACGTGAACAATGTTAGCGTCCAACGTTGACTTTTAGTAGTCGAGACATTTTTGATACTCACTTTTTACAATGTGTTCATGTGGGTGTAGTGTAACGATTTTGAAGCGAGTGATCTCAAAAAATGTACTTTTACTAGTCATAAATAGTTTGTATATATATTTTTGTATTTGTCTTTACTCGATATTAAGAAAACAATTTCAGTTGATGAAAATGTTGACACTAAAAATTGCTTAGATGTTTAGTCATGAAAAAAAAAATACATTTTTATATGGATTTGTTATATTTGGTGTTTTATTTTGTTCCCGATTGGATTAACATTAGCAACAAGTTGATCAACAATTGATAAAATTTCTTAAAACTATAAAAGCTCTGTCATTAACACTAGCATAATAATTTCTTTACGTCAAGTTTCTTCGAGGAACTTCTCTAAGTCAGTTTGGTCAACATCTAGTTCAATTTGCTCAAGCGTTGTGGATGGAGGTTCTTGGCCAGTACCTGAAAAAATATTTATAAATAGTATAAGTGAAGTCAGGTCTAGTAGGGACAAGCCTTCTGTGTCCTACCAGACCGAGACATTTTTTTTCTTCGTCTCCACCGGGAATCGAACCCACGACCCCTGGGTGCTACGCTCACGCGTTAATCACTGTACCAAGGAGGCGTCGAACTACTAAATGGTATATAATAATACCATGTATATGATGATGACGAAAACTTAATGTGTTAGAAAAGGGTACATGTGAACTAATTTACTAGTTTTAGGGCCGATTTTTCAATCCCGAGATAAACAGTCTAATAACTACCCCTCGAATAGATTTATTCAATTATTTATCTAACTCATAACGGCTCGCCTATTTTTCAATCGTAATTTATTTGATGAATCTTCAATGGCAAATTTTCAATGGCATGGTCATCAGTACTATCAAAAACATCAATCCTCTTTCTATAATATAATTATTATTAATTAAAATCATATTGAAATTGATGTTTTTGATAGTACTGATGACCATGCCATTGAAAATTTGCCGAACGCTGCCTTTAAGTATGTCGTTTCCATCGTAAAATATGTAAATTGAAACACAAATTTAACCAAACTCTTTACTCGAATCAAAACAACAATCAACAATCATAGAAGACAAGAGCAATACAAGACTAACAGCATCTACAGACGCTCCGATTTGGTTGGTGCCAACCATCCGACCACGACCAAATCGGAAAGTGTAGAGAGCGGTCGGTCCGACATAATTATTATTAATATTGGTTTGACGTGGTCGGATGCGCTGGCGATACCGACCAAACCAACTTCCTATCCGATCCAACCAAATTGGAACGTCTGGAAGCTTTGTTCCGACCAAATCGGCTCATTCCATAGAGTAATATAGGTAATTGGCTCATTCATATTCGCAACGCCGCCGGTGTAGGACGTCAACATGAACGCCGAGGGAGTTACGGTCACCGAACGTGACATATTAATAAAATTGCTGGAACTATATAAAGACTTTCCCTGTTTGTGGGACTTAAGTAACAAAGATTACGCAAATAGAGATGCCAGAAATCAAGCGTATTTTATTATGTTAGAAGTATTAAAAAAAATTGACAGTGCGGCTACATTAAAAACCTTAAAAAATAAGTTGTAAGAGCCGCATATGACTGTAATTTTCTCTATTTCTATGGTAGAATTTAGCCCATTCTCTTCGTACTATGGTCAACTGACATATTACTCTATGGTCAACTGACAGCTGGAAGGCCAACCGTCGGACAATCTGTAGCAATGTTGGAATGGTTGCCTTGTCGGTTCCGATATGGTTGGCACCAACCAAATCGGAGCGTCTGTAGATGCATTAACTAAAATGCACTCCTGACGTGAGTCATAATGACGGTTGTTGACAAATTGCAAGAGTTGACTCTATCCCGCTCTAACCTGACTAATTTAATATGTTTGTTTCGCCACTCCGGGAGCAGAGCTGCCAATATGGAAATATTTGGTCAGATAGTTATTCATCAAATAAATCACGATTGAAAAATAGGCGAGTCGTTATGAGTTAGATAAATAATTGAATAAATCTATTCGAGGAGTAGTTATTAGACTGTTTATCTCGAGATTGAAAAATCGGCACTTAGCAATATAGTATTGCCTAGAATTAACTTAATTTTTTACTATTTTGTTTGTGTCTTAAACAGTTTTTTTTATAAACATGATAAATAAATAAATTCATACCTGTAGGTAAGCTCCCACTAGTCAAATATCTGGCTACATCACTCTGAAATGCGGCAGCACTGTTCTCTCTCTTAATTTGCAGCTCGGCTAACTGTTGCCGCTCTATCTCATTATTGCGTTCTTCATTCTCTTTGGCTAGTCTTGTTCTTGTTTCTTCTAATTGGACTGTAATTATAAAAAAATATCTAGTAGAAAAATTATCCACTTATGGAGGTAATAATAATAAATATTAGGTTTCTTTAAGGTTTCTGACATGTTATTGTAAACTTTTAATGGATTGCACTGAATGTGAGAGCAAATACTTATGCTCTATGTATTTGAATTTAAAAAAGGTAGAGATGATGTGTTTTGAGAAAACATCACATTTGATTAGGTACTAATGTATTTTTAAACTAGCTGTGCTCCGCGGTTTTACCCGCAGTACTCCGCTCCTGTTGGTCTTAGCGAGATGATATATAGCCTATAGCCTTCTTTGATAAATGGACTATCTAACACCGAAATAATTTTTCAAATCGGACCAGTAGTTCCCGAGATTAGCGCGTTCAAACAAACAAACTCTTTAGCTTTATAATATTAGTATAGATGTGCAGTAAATTACCCATTTTCTTTTTCTTGTAAAGACTTAATTCGTAATGATGATCAAGTTTCCATTTCTCCATATTTGACCTTTCAACAATATCTTCAAAGTCTATCAATTCGTCTTCCACATCTTTTAATAAAATTTGTACATTCTTTAAACTGTCCATACATTGAGCTACATTTGCTGTTAAGGCAGGCAAGTGACCCAAATTATTAGCCAACTCTGTAGCTGTTTTTAAACGTTTCTTAGAAATTTCATGCAATTGAAGAATTAATTTATCGACCTCTTCGGCTGCTTTTGCGTTGTTATCGGCGTTTTCATGAAGTTCAGCCCATTGTTCTTGGTATTTTTCTAATAAGGCACCCCCTGCTCCAAAGTTAACTCTACTTTCAGTCGATGTTTTTTGCTTATCTTTAAATATATTTGTCACCTTCTGAACCTCATGTAATGTCTGCCGAAGATTGTTACTCGAACTTAAACCATCTTGCACGACTGAAATGAAATCTTTTAAATTTCCTAACATTCTATATTATTTTTTAAACCCAAAAGAAAAGCAAATAAAAACTTGAAAACAAGGATCATCTGGGAAGTGTCACGTTGACTGACTTTGACAAGTTCTGGTTTATCAGTTCAACAACAGGAATTTTATTTAATTCAATTAAATTCCCTCTATTTTCAAAAATTATGTTATAATAAATAATCAATGTCCTAAACGTAACCTTTAATATTATAATAAATTAAGTAAATAATTATTGAAAATATTTTATATAAAATATGAGTTGTCAATCCTAATTCCGAACGTAAACGGTAGCGGTCGAGGTAGCGGTTAAAATTTTAAAAGTTGAAGCTTTGATTTTGTGTTTGATTTACCTAGGTACGAACTTCAAAATAAACAATTTCCTTTATTTTGTTGTAATCAGTGATTTTTTAAGAGATACGAGTCAGGCGATTATAAGTAAATGCAAGTGAGGGTATAATACAAAGAATTGTTTAAACATACAAGTAGAATATTAGTGCTATAACTAATAGGTAACACAGAGCGAGCACAGTGTTATTCAAAATGAATACAGAAAAGATAAGTGGCGATGAAGTGCCGTATAAGTTTTCAGAATGGTTGCTGGCAATGGGATGTCCTGCTGAAAAAGTACCATCTGTCGAAAAGATATCTCAGTAAGTACTAGCATTGCCTTTTTCATGTGTTCAGTGTTGTAAATATCTATTTAAACTTTTGTTTATCGGTAAAATTTATATCAATAATTTCCCATCATTTTAGGATGTGCCGAGGCCAGTATTACATGGTCTGGCGAAGTGTAATAGAACATGTGCAATCCAAACAAATAATTCGTCAGAGAAGATTGCAAGTCTTCATGGACGACATTACTAAGTGTAAAAAGCGGAGCCCATTCAATGAGGTATGAAGTTAAAAGCATAATCTTGAGCTGGGTCTAACACATTTGTAGAAATTTAAACACGAATAACATGTTATGTACTTTAGAAACATTCAAATAACATATTGTTACTAGCGGTCCGCCCGGCTTCGCCCGTGGTACATATGAAAAATAGATGTTGGCCGATTCTCAGACTTACCCGATATGCACAGAAAATTTCATGAGAATCGGTCCACCCATTTCGGAGGAGTATGCAGACTAACATTGTGACACGAGAATTTTATATATAAGATGTAAAATCTATTATACCACTGTAAACATTAAACCATAATCAATAATTGTTTTTACAGAGGAATCAAAGTGTGATAGAACCTCTTGAGCTGACTGTATGGAACCAACAAGTGGAAGTCAGGAAGAAGGCAAATGAGGCGGAGGCAAGAGTGAAACAAGCACATAATGATTTGAACTATCTGATGGATAGGATATCTAGTGAATGTGAGTTTTTCTAAATAGTTGTATGTCTTTAAGTATTTATAAAATTGAAAAAGAAATAACTTAATATTCAGTAATGGCAATTAACATTATTTAGATTAATTGCAGTGAAGCTACTGATAAATTATTTTGATAATTCTCAAACAAATGAAATTATTTTATGAGAAAAATGATCATTCCTACAAACTCAAACTCAAACATATATTTATTCAATTAGACTTCTTTTAGAAGTACTTAAGAATTGTCAATACATATTTTTAACATTTACCACCGATTCGGAAAGCAGTATCTATCGAGAAGAACCGGCAAGAAACTCCATAGTTCCTCTTTTAAAATTGTCAATATTACAATTTAATTTTACATAATATGTAACTTATATCTAACTACATAATATGCCAAAGAACTGTCCTGTGGTTAGTATGCGACAACCCTCCATGGATTTTCATCTTTCATATTTTCCTTAACGCTGTATTAAGCTTACTGAATGAATACATTTTTTACATAAGATTTAAATTTAGCAATACTTAACTCTTTAACTTACAACTTACAAAAAAAAAGTTTTCTTATGTATATATTCTGCTGCTTTTCCTGGTTTGTAGAAAACTTAACAAATTATTTGCATTAACCTTCTCTCTCACTCATCGCTTTAAAAAATACCACAAAACGTCTACTATAGCTTACTGACATGGAAGCAAATTACATATTCTAATCTATTCTGATAGACCCATGAGCTTTTCAGATGTTAGAGACATAATACTAGAATGATATGAGTGAATAATCACTACATAGTATAAAACAAAGTCACTTTCTCTGTCCCTATGTCCCTTTGTATGCTTAAATCTTTCAAACTACGGAACGGATTTTGATGCGGTTTTTTTAAATAAATAGAGTGAATATAAATTTATAAATTCGAAAAAAAATTTAATAGAGTGGTTTTAGTAAAGTCATAAAAATTTAGAGAGAGTGATTCAAGAGGAAGGTTTTAGTATATAATTTATTAGGTTTAATTCAAAGCAGGCGAAGCCGCGGGCGGTAAGCTAGTTGTTAAATATTTGAGTTATTGTATATTACAGTGGCCAAAAGGAATCTATCACAGCACAAAGTGAAGGACTTGCAGAGACGGGCTTGGCTGTTACAGCAGATATATGAAGATTTGGAATGTAAAAAGAAAAACTTGAATGAAACAAAACATATTTCTGATTCTATTTGTTTTATTGGCATTGAAGATGAGGTTCAGGTAACAAATAATTTTTTTATTAATAAATGTGTGTGTGTGTGTGTGTGTAATAAATGTGATTAAAAGTTTTTAAGTGTATAAGTAAATCACTAAGAATATATTTTCTGTGCTAACCATATTGTTTTAAATTTAAATAACACTTGAAAGTGTCTGTAAGCTATTTGTTATTTTGTCATAGTATAAATAATATTGTTTAATGTACTTGTTGTTCATTTTTTTTATTAGATTTAGTTAGTGTAGAAACAAGACATTTGAATTTATAGGTAGAAATAGCACAAATAATAAAAATATTGTAAAAGAAGTACATGAATACTTTGTTTTCAGAATAAATTGGAAAAATGCATGTCCTTATTGAAAAGGAGCAGTCCAACGAAAGGAAACTCCAATACATCTGTGATGTCAACCAATGAATCGGAATCAGGTAAGCCATTAATAATTTTTAAATAATGTCTCACTTTTGTAACAAGGAGTCAATAGTATAGAAAATCATTTGAAAATATACAAACAATGCGAATGAATATCCAACATATTTTTATTTTACAATAAGACATCTGCCTAATATTACATATAAATCGTATAATATAAAAATGAATCACAAAATGTGTTGGTAAGCACAAAACTCGAGAACAGCTGAACCGATTTCGTTAATTATTTTTTTGTAATTTTCCTTAAAGTACGATGGTTCTTATGGAGAGGAAACGTAAACATGTACCACGGGTGAAGCGGGGGAGGACCGCTAGTATTAGCGATTTTATGAAAATTATGCAAAATTAACAGTATTAGAGAAAAATTGCACAAATAAGACATATGACAAAAGTTTCAATAAAACCTTTATTAACAAAAAAATCTGGTTTATTTTGTAATTAGTAGCGTGTGGGACCCCCTCTGCTCCGTATGCACTCTCTGAGCCTATCTGGGACACTTTCAATCAAATGGGTGACATTTTGTTCAGGTATTTGCTCCCAACAGACAGACAGAAGAGCATTTATGAGATCTTGTTGGCTGTTTACGTTGCTGAAATTTGCTTTGACGCTCCTTTTTTTTGATCCCACACATGCTCTATTGGATTGAGGTCAGGGCTCATGGCTGGCCACGGCAGAACTCTTATATTGGCATCAGAGAGTGCTCTTTGAGTAATACGGGCTGTATGTGGGCGGGCATTATCTTGCATTAAGATGAATTCTTCGCCAATTCTTTCTGAAAATAGGATCACGTGAGGCCGGATGACCCGTTCGATACCCACTTGAGCCACACTAAAAACAACCCACATTAAAAACAATAATTAAAACAGCAATAAAGTATCGTTAACATGTCAACAACGTAAGGGAATACTCAAGTACCCCAATAACTACCCTATAAATTACGTGTAGGCAAAACTTTGAGATAAGTGTAGGTGGGCCCTATTTTGTTTTGAGTAGGCTATAGGCAATAGGTATTATATGATATTTCTATAATTTCAGAGGAAACAATAGCGTCGCTAGTGAAATGCCGCGGCGATGCTCTCTGGACGCACCTGTACGAAAAGCGGGTGGCGCTTGATTCACAGTTGACGAGCGTTAACACTAAACATGAGGGGAATTCGGTTAAACATAAGTAAGTTAACTATTTTTATAAATAAATAAATAACAATAAAAAAAATATTTGCAATTTTTGAAGTGATTTTTCAGCGCGTTGAGAGTAAAATTTCAAGATCGCTTCATGGCAATACCGTCATGTCATGGAGTAAAGCGATGATTTATCTTTGAATGTTGCCAAAGAAGTTTCACTTCTGACACATGTGCTCTTTTTTTAAATGTTTGATCACATCAAAAGTAAATGTACATATATCCTACTGCAGTTGTGCTCCACGGTTTTACCCGCAGTGCTCCGCTCCTGTTGGCCTTAGCGTAATGATAATAGCCATAGCCTTATAGTTTTCCTGGATAAATGGGCTATCTAACAACGAAAGAATTTTTAAATTCAGACCATCTACTACCACCATCTACTGGACCATCACTGTGGACCAGCAGTTCCCGAGATTACCGCATTCAATCAAACAAACTCTTCAGCTTTATAATATTAGTATAGATTTAAAGGAAAATAAAGTTAATCTTAATCTTTCTTAATACTATTATAAAGGCGAAAGTTTGTATGGATGTATGGATGTATGGATGTATGGATGTTTGTTACTCTTTCACGTAAAAACTACTGAACCGATTACAATGAAATTTAGCACACATATAGAGGGTAACTTGGATTAACACATAGGATAGGTTTTATCCCGGAAATCCCACGGGAACGGGAACTATGCGGGTTTTCCTTTGAAAACGCGGGCGAAGCCGCGGGCGGAAATCTAGTAATTTATAAAAAAAAATTGGTTGATTGTAAAGTAGGTTTACGATCGAGATGTTTACGTGATAGCGTCTTATTGGTGGCAGCGCTCGAGATGAGACGGGAGATCGGTCCGTCTCTCTCTCGTTATACCTGCGATCGCGCTCGTGAGGTTTTGGTGTGACACAAGTTTCTGAACATGTCACCCGACTAAAACGATTCTAAAAACGTTATCACGTTAATATAAAATTTTTCAGAAACACACCACAATCAGTACTAACTCACACTGCAGCGCTACATAGCAGCTTAGCGCTTGAGAGTGTGAAGAACCAACTGCTTATTAAACAGGCGAGGTCCAAGCTAACAGCGAGTATTGAAATGCTTGATGTGAGTGCAGCTATTTACTTATTTAAAAAAAAAAAATTTAAATAAAAATATATGTACATTTTTTAACATATTCGTGAGGAAAGCCGATTACCGACTTCAAATGGGTTGAGCCAGACCGAAAAAATTAGATATATATGTATCATGTAGATTAAAAAAAATATATGTGTGGCACTCGATTACTGCCGCGGTAAAGCTATTGCATAGCATCGCATCACTGTGCCGGTCGGAGTGGGGGGTGTTAGGTTTTTTCGTTACGGAATTTTACATTCGGTCGCCGCGCTCAGAGTCTCAGATAAAAGCTATGCAATAGCTTAATAGATGAGTATTTTTTGAGTCAAATTACACCATTTAAACAATTTAATCTCTCAGTTATGATATTATTCAGTATGAATTTACCAGTATCTGTAAAACATAATATTCTGTATTTAAATCTGAAAGTAATTACCTCTATATAATATTTGCACTTTTTACTAAATTATATTATTTATTAAATATGCATATGTACTTATAATTTACAACACTACATAATATTAATATACACAATTTTTTTTTTTACAGAATTGCCTAGCAGGCGAGGCATGTGAACTATTAGTACTGCGTTGTGAAAGAGCTCGTTCAGAAGCAAGAGTTAATACACTTAGACTACTCCGAGATGACCTAATATCTAGATCGGGCGTGTTTAGAGCACACGGCGACGATACGACAGACGACAGTCGTACGACTATCCGACGTATCGTCAGTATTGATAAGGATATCGTGAGTATATAATATATTTTATTATAGTTTATAAAGATATCAAGTCTAGATCAAGCGTGTTTAGAGCACACGACGACACGACAGATGACAATCGTACGACTATCCGACGTATCGTTAGTATTGATAAAGATATCGTGAGTATATAATATATTTTATTATAATTTATTAAGATAACAAGTCAAGATCGGGCGTGTTTAGAGCACACGACAACGACACGACTGACGACAGTCGTACGACCATGCGACGTGTCGTGAGCCTTGATAAGGATGTCGTGAATCTATTAATTATGATATTTATTTTGTAATAATAAACTAGCATTCTGCTCGTGGCTTCGTCTAAATAAGTATGAGTTAATTTAGGGCCGATTTTTCAATCCTTGGTTAAAATTTATCCGTCCAATAAAGTATTACAGTTACACGAACATTTTAAAATGTCACATAAACTGTCAAATACGGACAATTAGAATACATTTTTGAAATGGTAGTTTAATACGTTATTTGATGAATAAGTTTTAACCAAGGATTGAAAAATCAGTCCTTAAAAATATGTATATATTTTACAGGAAAACACAAGGGACGAAATAAAGAGAATGAAAGAATCTCTATCTATGACTGAGCGGAAAATAATTAACATTAAGGAATGTTTGCTCGCTGTGTTCAACGGGTTTCATAGTGATGGCGCTATTGAGGATCGGTTTAAAGGTATTTATTTGGTTTTTAAATGTAATTAATGAATGTTTTATTTAGATTTTATGGCATTAAAATGGTTTATGAATATATTTTTAAGAATAGAAAAAATTCGAACACGAGGCGGGATTCGAACCCGCGTCTTATGCCTGACGGAGAATGCCTCCATTCCAGGAGAATGCCTGACGTCTGATCTAATTTTCTCTATTCTTTTTGAAGTGAAAACTTCTTTAGCGGCGTTGAGCACTTTTTCTGTAATGGGTATAAAATCTTAAACTCGCGTCAGGACTCAGGACACGTGACCTGATCGAAAAAGCGTAAGACGGATGGATGGCTTGAGCAGTCCGTGCACGTCGCTCAGCCGTTAACTGCTCGAGCTGCCCGTGTACAGCCGCTCTAAGAGAGACAAACGAACAAACACAGTAAAAATAAATTATAATAATATTTGCAGGTGTACAATTAGATTTCCCACAAGAGTCGATATCGACATTACGCAAATTCTTCACGGAGAGATGTGATAAAGCAAGAAACAAAAACAACTTGAGCATGATTCTTGATGACTCTGAGACATCTTTCGTACATGGTATTTAATTAATATATTTCTTATCTACTACATATATAAAAATAAGTCAGGATTTCCTTCCTGACGCTATACCTAACTCCAGAACGCACGAACCGAGTTCCAACTTCCACGGTTTTGCATTCGTTGGAAAGGTCTCGGGCTGCGTGAGGTTTATAGCAAAGAAAAGGTGTCTCTGGTGGCGAAACGGAGTTCGCCAGATTTGCTAGTTATTTATAGCTAGCTTTAAGCCCGCGGCTTCGCCCGCTTTGTCTAAAACATAATAAATTATATACTAAAACCTTCCTCTTGAATCACTCTATCTATTAAAAACCGCATCAAAATCCGTTGCGTAGTTTTAAAGATTTAAGCATACAAAGGGAGATAGGGACAGAGAAAGCGACTTTGTTTTATACTATGTAGTGATAGTGAAGGACACTTTTTTATAATTTCAGAAAATAATCCAAAATTCACGGACGAGTTGAGAGTATACTTGAAGAAGTTTAACCTTGAGAAAAACAGGAAAATCGTTTTGGAAAGGTATGTACTTACTATACATAAATGCCCGGTTATAAAAAACCAAAAATCAGTGGTTTCTCACAAATCTAATGAAACTGTAGTCTTCTTATATATATAAATGAATCGCAAAATGTGTTGGTAAGCGCATAACTCGAGAACGGCTGAATCGATTTCGATAATTCTTTTTTTATTATATTCCTTGAAGTACGAGGATGGTTCTTATGTAGAGAAAACGTAAACATGTACCACGGGCGAAGCCGGGGCGGACCGCTAGTTTTTTATAAATCTTCATTATTTGCATTAAATGGTACATTATATATTGCATGAGATTGGAATCAATTTAAATAATAATAAATAAGCCTCCTTTGTTGTATAATAATAAGTAATTAATCTATAACATAATGGGGTTATTATCAAAAGATCTCCCAAAACTTCATTCGAATTATTAATTTAACACACATCACTAAAAATAGATATATCTACTAAGCTAGAATTTGATATTTAGTTTCATAGCATTCAAATCCATACTAATATTATAAATGCGAAAGTAACTCTGTCTGTCTGTCTGTTACTCAATCACGTCTAAACTACTGAACCAATTTGCATGAAATTTGGTACGGAGATATTTTGATACCCGAGAAAGGACATATGCTACCTTTTATTGCGAAATATGTATCACGGGCGAAGCCGGGGCGGACCTATAGTTAATTATAAATGAATAAAATTTATAAATTCTGCTTCGTGATCGAAGTTTACAATTCTTTAAAAATTTCTAATCTATTTTTTTTTATTACAGCGGTGATAAAATATGGATTTTCGAAACGTTACAATCGTGTTTATCGCGTTTACAAGAAACGTGGTTGGAGAGAGATCTCACGCCCGCAATTTGTCCGTCTTCTAACTTGAAGCATAATGTACTCATGATGATTTCGTATGTTCAACAAAAAGAGCAATTGAATGGAGTTCTAAAATCGTTGAGCAGCGGAGAAATCCGGAATATAGATATAGGTATGTTATTATTTACTAGCTGCGCTCCGCGGTTTCACCCGCGTGGCTCCGCTTCTTCCTCGAAGAATGGGCTATCTAACACCGAAATAATTTTTCAAATCGGAGTAGTTCTAGAGATTAGCGCGTTCAAACAAAAAAACAAACTCCTCAGCTGTATAATATTAGTTTAGACTTAGACCGTACTTTAATATAATAAAAAAGAGCGTGTGTGCCGAGCACAGGTGATAGAAGTGAAACTTCTTTGGCAAGATTCAAAGATGCCAAAATCGTCGCCTTACTCCACGACGTGACGGTATTGCTATGAACAACCTTGAAATTTTACTCTCAACGCGTCTAAAGAAGTTTCACTTCAAAAAACTCCTAATACTTTCAGTTGCTTGACAAATTGTTATATCAGTTAATTATACATTGATGTACAATAAACAATTAGTCTCACAATCAACCTTAAAAATTGTCAGATGCCAAACTCTGCTTCCTCGTCGACAAGGCAGAGTTTACAATGAGCGTATATGATAATTTGAACATTATTTCAATGAAATAAGGTGTTAATTTGAACGATTTTTTGCTACCTTTTAAAAGGACATTATGTCAGTAGTAGTATGTCAATGGTTATAAATAAATGCGAAAGTAACTTTGTATCTCTGTTTGTCTGTCTGTTACGCTTTCCCACTTAAACCTCTCGACCGATTTTGATGAAATTTGACCCTGAAAAAGAACAGAGGCTACCTTTTATCAAAACACCACGCGGGCAATGCCGCGGGCGGAAGCTAGTTGTAATCTAAATTTTAACAAGCGGCTAAACTAATTCTTTGTTATTCTCTATTTTTTGGATTTTAAATACGCTATCTATCTATTTTAAATAGGGTTTTAAAAAGGTATATTTATCATATTATTATGTCAACACAAGTTACTTTATCTGCGCATTGTCTTTATAATTTAATTATTGCGAACTAATATTATACTATTTAAAAATTTCATTTACAAAATAAAAATAATTTTCAGATATCACAGACAAGACAGAAGCTGAAGAGAAAAACATAGACAACATAAAGAAACAAATAGCAGAAAACATGGCGGTCTTGCAAAGGACGAAAAAGAACTTAGAAATAGGACAAGGAAATCTTCAATTTTGGTCTGATAATGAAATGAAGAAATTTGTTTCTACAAATCGAACGATAGATGGAAAATCGTTTAGAGATTATGATACATTTTATATAGAAGCAGTTAGTTTACATGCTTATTAAATGATAGTAATTATATTATGGTTGTTTTTATTTATAACTTTAAGAATACCTACTAACCCTTGAGAGGAAAAAAGGCGTATCTAACTTACACTTTTTCCAAATTTGAGTTATACAGGGTGTAAACGTTGTGTGCGCGGCGATTATTCCGTCACTATCGCAGGTATTAAAAAACTTTTAATTTATATCGAAAGTATTTTATATAATGAATAAAATGACAATAACTTTTTAAAAATATAACGAGAAATACTTATCATAAAATTATAACTTTAAACACTTTCATACATTTAGTATGACATATGAAAATCACAAGTACATTTTTAATATGAAAGATTTATTATTTTGCTTTTTTGCTTACCTTAACTTCACAAATTTTAAGGAAAGTTCATTTCATTTCAATAAAACTGTAAATAGAGCTCCTCATCGTATTGCCCAATGAGGACGTCACTTCCAAAATCAACTTTGAATACAAAATGTATCGGAGTGTTTAATGTTACATTTTTGGATATTTCTCATTAGCTTATGTTCTTTCGATATCAATATAAAGTTTATTTTATATTTGCAATAGTTACGGAATAATCGCCTATGCACACAACGATTACTATACATTGCCAGAATCAGAAAGAAGAGGCGTATCTGCAGCCTGTATTTTTCTGGCTGCCTCCAGTGTGGTTTTAGCCACAGAGATTTTAGCACAACGAAATAGGGCGCGAATAGAGCGATTCTTAATAGCGTACCTTTTAAAGTATTAATGAATAAATATTTGCAAGGAAATCCGCAGGAAATTAATTCGCTGACAACAATCTTATTTATTTTAAATGAGAGATTTTGTTAAAACTGTATGAATTTAAAAGATCAACATGCAATTTCGTGTCGACACTTCATAGAAATTACTAACAAAAAAAATTGAAAAGAAGTTGCGTTGTGATTAGTGTTATCGTGTTATCCATACTAATTTATAAATTCGATGACTTCAGAATCCATTTTGATGTAATTTGCAATTAAAATAGTTGAAGGCTAGTTTTTTTTATTGATCGCGGTAAAACATCTCATAATTACTATTTTTATCGTGATAATATGTATTTCAATCAACTTGCTAAGGAACAACAACAATATTCTTATATGTTACAATTATCTAATTCGAAAGACGCTAATAATAGGTTAAAGAAAATTATGTTACCTGAAAGCGGTACATTTATATATTGTAATTATTTAGATAATGATAAAATTAGACCCTACTTGACTGATAAATTTCGACGTATTGCTTTTGATAGTGTACATAATTTATGTCATCCCGGAATAAGGACTACTCACTACACGCAAATTGATTCAAAATCGTTTTTATTGGCCAAATATGAATCGTCACGTTGGCCAATGGGCTAAAACATGCATTGATGTCAACGATCGAAGGTTAATCGACATAAGTGTCAGTGTCAGGTTTAGGATCGTTTCCGCAGTGCGGTAGGTTTGAACAGGTTTGAACATATTCATGTTGATTTAATTGGACCTTTACCCACTTCACCAGAAGGTTTTAGGTATTGCCTAACCAGTTAGTTCATAGGGGGACGCGATGGCCAGAATGTTTTCCTACGAAAGATATACCTAACTGCTGAAACGATTTCGCGTGTAATATATAAAGGATGGATCTCTCGTTTTGGTTGTCCGAAAAAGCTAACAATATTAAGCGATCAAGGACGCCAATTCGAAAGTCAATTATTTGCTACACTAATAAAGTTATTAGGTACTAGCTTCCGCCCGCGACTCCGTCCGCGCGGATGTGGGTCTTCGCGTGGATGGTTTATTTCTCCATTTTGAGTAACTCTGACAATAACATCTTATAAATATCTATTGGACCCAAATACGGCTAGGCCTATAATATTACCCAACGTGTGTTCGCAGTTCTACAGAACAACGTCTATGGATAAAACTGAAAAATTAAGATTATTTTTTTTCTACTATTTTTCCAGGATAAAAAGTATCCTATTTTACGCCCAGGATAATAAGGTATAATTATACCAAGTTTCATCGAAATCGAACCGTTAGTTTTCACGTGATGTCTTCACATACAGACAGACAGACAGACAGAAATGTTTAATAAATACTTAGTAATCAACACATCGTATTTAATAAATAATAGAACTTAAGTAATTTTGAAACGAGTTCATTGTTTAACGTTTTAAGTACGGTATTTCAAATTTATGTTTGTGTTGAGTTTTGATTGAAATGTTTACTACTTAGAAATTTAAGTACTTTTGATTTATGGCTTATGAGTGTATAGTAATAGCCTTTGTAATATTAAACGATACAAGTGTAAAGAACGTATTGAGATTTGAAATGTTAATGTTACTAAGTGTTAGATGACGTGTAACAATTATCGCACGCCACTTATTTTCTGATGTTTGATTTTACGCGAGTATTATACATTTAGAAATTAAAGACTTTTTAACGGATTTTAAACGCGATTTATTCAT